>CM077147.1:182995751-183063162 GCA_039583875.1 Platanthera guangdongensis
GTATATCACCATTCCAAATAAGTACATCATCATTCCAAATAAGTACATCATCAGTCATATTAAGCATATAATCAGTGAGCGTAAGCAAAACACGTCCTAATGCATAACAAAAAATCTCATCAAATTCAATTGATAGATATTGATTGTTCTATATGAAAACTAATATAATTATTTTATCACACATTCTTTTCCTAACCAACACCCCACACCCACATGCAACCGCTACGTATATTGAGATCCCTACGTATGTTAAGACTTCTATGATTTATATTCTTGATCACCATAAAACATACCAAAAAGGAGGCAAAATGCTCTGAAGTCATTACAGCATTAAACCAACCACAGGAACCAAAGCAGCCAGAAGAGTGCCGAAAACAACCTGCATCATCAGACACCAGAAAAATTTTATCCACAAGCTGTCTCGTTCTCCTGATAATATGATGATTAAGAAGTACGAAAAAATGAATTCAGAAACCACTTACAAGAGGGGCATAGGCAATGTATAATCGAGATGAGTACCGACCCATCACAATACACAGAAGAACATGCATTGGAATTAGGTTTATGATGAATGTGTAACCTCCCCAAGAACACACCTGACAAAAAGAATTGCCTTACATTCACTGTGATCCATAAACAATAAAATGCACCCAAAGATTACATGCTTACCATATAAAAATATGATAGAGCATTTAAGGTGGCATAAAAAAGTGATCCTGTGTTCAGCGTCTGACCAATAACAGCAAACATGGCTTAAAAATAGAATGTGAAACATGGCAAATTTTTTGAATACATAACATCTTATAGTTAGCATAGGAACAACAGAATTCATAAAATCATCAGATATAATGTTTCAACTCCTTAACCCACGCTCACCTTTATATAAAGGAAAAATGTGAATATTAAAGCAAATATTGCAACAGCTTCATTGTCATAACTTCCAGCCACGGATCGTGACATATAAGAGGGGACCTGCATATAAAATGGAAATAACGAGGATATAATAAATTGCAGGCAAAAGTTTCCTGCACTATAACACATTCATGTCACATAGAAAATAAATACATGACAGACATCGCAAAAAATGGGCAAAAATAATAAGAGAATTTGAAAAATAAAATTTAAAACCAGATATGCCATGGATTTCCACAAGTATCAAGAGCTTTGTACTCAAATTTCAGCAACCCTAAATCAAGCGATTCGCGCTCCAGGATTCCTGAATCCAGCACCCAAGTACCACCTCCACCCCTCCAAACAGCCATCGACTCACCAAGTTTCATCAGATCTCCATGTCATTGTAATCCCCCTATTTCTTGAGTGTTTTATTGTTGGTTGTATGGAACATTTTGGTCAATATTAATATATGGTGATATGATTTCATGTTTGATTGGATATCCTGTTTAGTAGTTGTTTGCTTTTGGAATATTTTGTGATTTGCGGGAACTATTCGCCGCACGCTCATGCTTTGTTCCTCCACGTGGAGGAAAGCATAAGTTTGCTTTGCCCTAAAGAATTAGTTTGTTATTGCTAAAATCATATGCGTGTGATTTAATTATTTATTATCTGATTTTGATTTGTCCGTTGAGCTTTACATTGAATGTAGGGTTAGTGCATCGTTCATTCACCACCTAGAGATTCGTCCTGCGTCATAAACCTTGCAACTCTTGGTCTGGCATCTGAAATTTTCTTACATCTTTCTGCAACCCACTCAAACCATGATACGAGTTGTATCATATTACATTTTTTTGTTAAAGATGAAGATAGAAATATAGTTGCAATTATTGATGTTGATAGCACAAGATCAAGTGATGACAGACAGTTAAACTGGAGGATGTTGACAAAATCAAGAAACAGTAACTTCCCCCCATGTAACTTGACCATGGAACCCTCGAATAAATGTGGCTAAAAAGAACATAATAAAAGTTAAGAATGATCTTGCATCTTCTTGTGAAGCTCGATTGTGATAGCAAAGTTTCTATAAGCATTGCACATAACACTTCCCACCATGATAGAAATAAACATGTGATGCGGGCCAGGATTTTACAATAGAAACAAGCTGAGATCGTATAAATGATCTACATGTCGTCCAACTAACAATTTGTGGGTTCTGACAAAAGGAGTTCAGAAACCCAATTTGGACACTGTCATAGATAAGCAGGGTATGATGAATATTTAAGGAGTGTTGCAATATTATTTCCAAAACTAATTTCATTTACCGTTATATGATAGTTGAATGCAAAGTTATGAGTTATTATTTACTCCCGAGTATAGAGAGATTTAGACTTCGATAAATTTTTAAGTTAGGCATTCTATAACGATTTCTATGTAAGCTCGAGACAATGAAATACGTATCTTCAACATAATATATTTCTCTAATTTAAAATGGAAAAGTAATGACATAGTTATATTGATTTCTGTTAAAATAGCTCATGTAAAGGGCCCATTATTGGGCCCATTTATTATTTTATCTTATCTCCTCCTTTAGTCTCACATCTTGTATAGGATTTTCTTCTCTCTTCTTCTTCCTATATATTTGTATTCTCTAATGTATTTATATACACAAGCAATACATACAAGGTTTTGAGCTCTTTCAACATGGTATCAGAGCGCGCGGTCCGTCACCTGCGGTTTCCCCTTTTCTAACTGCCCAGCCCGCCCCCCGCATTTATCCGCGTCTATCCGCGGCCTTGTCTCCTGCGGACTGGATGCCTATCCACTCCGGTCTCCTGTCTGCTCTTGCACTTCTCCGCGCAGGCTCTGCAGTTTGCAACTCTGCATCCGCTTCTCCTCTCCCTCTCCGTGGTTCCACCCTCTTCAGGCTTCTTATAGCCACCTTCTCTCTGCTTCGTGGGGCCCACTTCTCTTCTGTCCGCTGCGGGCTCTTCTTCTGTCCGCTGCGGGCTCTTCTCCTGACCGCTGCAAGCTCCTCCCCTCTGCTGCTTGCGTTCTGCTCTAACGGTCTCCTCTTCTGTCCACTCGAGAACCTCTTCTCGCGGACCTCGCCTTCCCGCTGCGGCCTCTGCCTCAATTCTCTTGTGCACGGCCTCTGCCTCCTTGTCCGCTGCAAGTCCGTTGCGGCTTCGCCTTCTGTCCGCTGCGGCTTTGCCTTCTGTCCGCTGCAAGGCAGCAGTCTCACCTTTGCTTACCGCGATCTCTGTCAACCCGCTGCGGGTTCTCTCTTGCGGGCTGCTCTTATCCGCTTTCTCTCTGCTTCCTTCTACTCGCTTGCGATCTCTCGCGGTTTCCTTCCGCTCTCTGACCGCTGCTGGCTTCACCTAGACCGGGGCGGTCTCTCTCTTTTGTTTCTGCCCTCTGGTCGCGAACTGACTACTCGCTGGTGTCCGGCTTGACCGTGCGGACTGCTGCCTCTCCGCATTCTGGTCGTGGTCTTCCTCAGTCATTCTCGCGGCGGCCTCCTTGTCTTCTCGCAGGCGGTTTATCCTCTACTCGCCGCGGTCTTGCTCTCTTCTCACAGCGGCCTCCTGCCCTTCTCGCAGCGACCTCAGCTGTCTGCCTCTGCGGTATGCCCTTATGGGCTCTTCCGGTAACTCCTCTGGCTCGACGGGCAGCCCGCCTGCTGACCGCCCGGCTTGTCCGACTGACCGCTCGGCTTGCACTACAGAAGTCCGTGACGAGCTGCGCGTTACTACCATCTCTCTTTCTGGAAAGAAGAACTTCGTCCTTTGGGTACATTCAGTTCGACGAGTTCTTCAGGCCAAGGGTCTTCTCCCTCACCTTACTCAGACTCCTCCCACCCCTCCTACCGATGACTGGCTCCACAATGATGGCCGAGTTCAGACCTGGATCTTGAACTCTTTAGATGGTGAGCCCTATCAAATGGCTATGTATCATGACACAGCCAAAGATATGTGGATTGAGCTACACTCCTTATATTCTGGACGGGACAGCCTCCAGCATCTCTACGACATCCTCACTGACCTCTTTGCTCTTGACGCTGGAGGGGCTTCGGATATGACCTCCTTTGTTGCTCGTGCGAAGACTCTTGCTGAAGCATGGATCCAGCATCAGCCGTTCACCAATGATGTTGTTGCTCAGGGCGCTCAGAAGGAAGCCGCCTGTACTGTCATCATCATGGCCCGTCTTCCCCCTCACCTTCAGAGCATTCGTGCTCAGGTCCTGGCTTCCTCTACCACACCATCATTTTATGATGTGTGCTCCATGATTCTCCGAGTATCACCTCCTCCAGATACTACGGCTCCTCCGACCCTTCTTCAGCAGGCACCTCCGCTTCTCCCATTCCCTCCTCCTCCTTCTACTCGGGGGGGGTCGTTCGGGATCTCGCAGACGTGGTCGTGGTGGCAGGGGTCGGCCGAAGTGTTCCTTCTGTGGGAAAGATGGTCATCTCGAGGCAACCTGTTACAAGAAAGTTGGATATCCTCCTCGCCCGACGGCTTCTGTTGCTACCGATGCTGGTCCTCCTGATCTTGAAAGTGTCCGTCTTCAGCTCCAGCATCTCCAGGGATTGCTCCACCCACCCTCTGCCTCCCTTGCCTCCGTCTCTAACACAGGTACCGCTTGTCTCTCCACCGGCTTGGGCTGGATTGTCGACTCTGCCGCTACTCATCACATTACTCCACATCGACCTGCCCAGTACCTGAATTCCCCTTGTCCACCGTCTATTACTGTGGCCAATGGAGCCACTGTTCCCGTCTCCGGCTCGGCAGATCTTCCTCTCACCTCCTCCATCTCCCTTCGCTCGGCACTTCACGTCCCGAGTTCCCCGTTCAATTTACTTTCTGTTGGACGGCTTACTAATGATCTGGATTGTTCTGTTATATTCACTTCCTCTTCTTTTGTTATACAGGATCGGCGGACGCAGACTACCATTGGTAAAGGTCGGCTGCGGAATGGGCTCTACCTTCTCGACGTCTCTCCCACCATCCTCACATCCGTTTCTTCAACTGATTGGCATCGTCGACTTGGGCATGCTCCTCTACCGGTCCTCCAGCGGGTTCTCCTGGATGTTTCGTTTACCCCATTTCAGTGTGACTCATGTATCCTCGGCAAGCAGACTCGTTCCTCTTTTTCTTCACATTGTACTCGGAGCGCTGCTCCTTTTGATTTAGTGCATTCGGATATTTGGGGACCATTTAAAATTTCTAGTATTTCCGGTTTCCGGTATTTTATAACGTTTATTGATGATCACTCTCGCACTACCTGGCTATACTTCATGATCGCTCTGAGCTTCCCCGTGTCTTTCGGGCATTTGTCCTTGAAACCCGTACGCATTTCCACACCACCATCAAAGTACTACGAACTGACAATGCTCGTGAGTACACTAGTCACGAATCTACTGTTTTATGTTCTGAGTTCGGGATTCTACATCAAACTTTTTGCGCTTACACGCCGCAACAAAACGGTGTTGCCGAACGCAAGAATCGTCACTTACTCGATCTTGCCCGTTTCCTCATGCTGCAAACGCATGTCCCTAAACCATATTGGAACTTTGCGGTCTCGACCGCCTGTTTTCTCATTAACTGTCTTCATTCCTCTATTCTCAACTATGTTACTCCGTTTAGCATACTCTTTCCCTCCACTACGGCCTTTCCTCTCCCACCTCGTGTATTTGGTAGTCTCTGCTATGTCCACCATTTGGGGCCTTCCTCGAATAAGCTGGATCCCCGAGCGGCCAAGCATATCTTTGTTGGTTATTCACGCACTCAAAAGGGGTATGTCTGTTATTCTCCTCCTACCCGCAAGATCTCCGTTTCTGCTGATGTCACTTTCCGCGAGGATCAACCATTCTTTCCTGCTCCCTTACCTGACCATCTGTCACCCACACCTACTCCTCCATCCATCTCACTCCCGGTCATTCCCGCAACTACTCCTCCGACTGTCGTTCCCTCTAATCCGACTGTCGTTCCCTCCAAACCACCAGCTATCCGCGTCTACACTCGTCGCTCTACCACTTTCGTTGCCCCTCTGCCGTCGGTCTCTACCATGGATACTCCGCGTCCAAATGATCAGGTATCGCCTTCCACTGCCCATCCGCTGGCAAACTACATCTCTCTTCATCGTCTCTCTCCCCATTTACACACTTTGTCTACTTCTCTCTCTTCGGTTGCTATTTCTAATTCTGTGCATGAGGCGCTTCAACATCCAGGATGGCAAGCGGCCATGGAGGAAGAAATGTCTGCTCTCTGGTCTAACCAGACATGGTCTGTTGTTCCCATTCCCCCGGGCCAGAAACAAGTTGGGTGCAAGTGAGTCTTTGTCATCAAACATGCTGTCGATGGGAAAATTGACCGTCTAAAGGCCCGTCTTGTGGCTAAAGGTTCCACTCAACAGGAGGGGCTAGATTATGATGAAACGTTCTCTCCAGTAGCGAAGCTTAATAGTGTTCGCGTCCTCATCTCTGTTGTTGTCCATCGCTGGTGGTCTCTCTTTCAGCTGGATATCAAGAATGTTTTCTTGAATGGGGATCTCCAGGAAACTGTCTACATGCAACAACCACCCGGGTTTGAGACCACGGGGGAGTCTCAGGTCTGACATCTTAAAAAGGCTCTATATGGTCTCAAACAATCTCCACGGGCATGGTTTGAAAAATTGAGCAAGGTCCTCTGTGAGATTGGCTTCACTCGGAGCTCGGTCGACTTCTCGCTCTTTACTCGTCACCAACCAACAGGAACGGTTATTCTGTTAGTATACGTCGACGATATTATCATTACTAGAGATGACTCTCAAGGGATACAGGCAGTCAAAGTTCATCTAAACTCGTCTTCCAGACAAAGGATTTGGGACCTCTTCGCTATTTTTTGGGCCTTGAGATTGCCAGGAGGTCGGATGGGCTCACTCTCTCTCAAGGGAAATATTGTCTTGACCTTCTTCATGATGCGGGTCAGTCCGGCTGCAAGTCAAGTGATACTCCTATGGATGTGAACCACAAACTGTGTGCCCGGGCATCTGACTCCGATCTCCTTCTCCAGAATCCTGAATATTATCGACGTCTTGTTGGAAAACTGATATATCTCACGGTTACCAGACCGGATATTTCCTTTGTTGTTGGTCTTGTCAGCAGATACATGCACTCTCCTCGAAAATCTCATCTTCAAGCAGTGGAACGAATTCTCAGGTATCTGAAAACCGCTCCTGGTCAGGGACTTGTCTACAGGACCTCCTCTTCTGCTCCAACATAGGTGGCATATTCAGATGCTGATTACGCTGGCTCTCTCGATGACCGGCGATCTACGAGTGGTTTTTGCACTTACCTTGGAGGACATCTTGTTACTTGGCGAAGTAAGAAACAAGCGGTCGTTGTTCGATCTTCAGCCGAGGCAGAGTACCGGGCAATGGCTTCAGTTGTATCAGAATTGACATGGCTTGAGAGTTTTCTTACTGATCTTGGTGTAAAATTACCATCACCGGCTCTTCTCCTTTGTGACAGTCAAGCCGTCATACACATCGCAAAGAACCCGGTCTTTCACAAAAGAACGAAGCATATTGAGGTCGATTGTCACTTCATCCGGGAAAAGGTTCAAATGAAGAAGTTTGACCTAAAGCATGTCCCAGGATCGGAACAAGTTGCGGATGTCTTCACGAAGGCTCTTTCCAAGACACTCTTCTATCAATGCTTGTCCAAGCTTGGCGCATACGATTTGTACGCTCCAGCTTGCGGGGGAGTGTTAAAATAGCCCATGTAAAGGGCCCATTATTGGGCTCATTTATTATTTTATCTTCTCTCCTCCTTTAGTCCCACATCTTGTATAGGATTTTCTTCTCTCTTCTTCTTCCTATATATTTGTATTCTCTCCTTGTATTTATATACACAAGCAATACATACAAGGTTTTGAGCTATTTCAACAATTTCAAATATAGCACAAATTCGACAAGAAAAAGAAGAAAGGAATAAAATAATAAAGCAATAGAAAAACTGAAGATAACTAGATTGATTTAGTAAAAGTGGCAATATAGCATATCAAGTAAAATGTTAATGTAGGTCACTATTTCTTATGGGAAACCAGCACAAAAAAGTGATGAATGAAAAGGTGTGAAATTTTCATATTAAAATGGTTTGTCACTATAATTGTTCAAGACGTCAAGATTATTGCAAGGGCATCAAATAACATGTTGCACGGAAGTTTTTCCAACTGCTCATCTGGTTCATCTCAACAATTGAGAACAAGCTTCTTGCGTCTCTTCATCTTCATACTCAGGATCTCATTAGAATCAATTGGAATAGCTAAAAATGTAACTTCCAACTTTAGTCAGCTCCATAAAGAAATTTCATACTCAACTTTTGAACAATATTAATTATAGAACGCCACCTGGGATATGTATGTTAAATTCCAATTATTTTCAACAAGATTTTCCGAATAGCTGCACATTACATTTCCCTGACATTGTCCTCCCACAACTTATATGTTGTAGTAACAAGGTCATAGACTTTAAGTTATCTGGAGTTTATTTATCATTTTACTAGAATTGACACCATCAAATCCATATTATATGAGAAACATTAATGCTATATACTTAAATACAAGATAAAGAACCAACTTCTAACTAAGCAGACATCTCATTGATGGAAAATTAGTGCTATATACTTAAATACATTTAGTCGTTGATTGTTTACTTGTTTTTAATATAAATTCATAGGTTTGAAAAGACTTATAATCAATCAAAGATTTTTAACTTTTAAATTTTTTTTATTTGCAATAAATTTATTGTTATCAAAATAAAATTATTGTATACTATTATCTATATTTTACAATGTATTTGTTACAAGACGGAGATTGAGGAGGAAGGAGGCGGCGATACAAGGGGGTAAATCCTAGAATGAGAGAGGAGATGAGAAGAACTAGAGAGAGAAAAGAGAGAAGCTTGAGAGAGAAAGAGAAACTTGCTTAATACTTTTTCATCCCACAAAGATTCCATGGATTTTCCCTTAAATAGAACCTCCAATGGCATGATCGTAAATACAACAACAGATGCCAAAATATTAAAATACAACGAATCTACACATAAGACACGGCTAATAATAATAATAAACTAATAATATAAGATAACCAATGGAGGACCAGTAACAGTATCATTTTATCTTTGTTAATAATATTTTCTTTTAGATGCTATTCGATTTTATTTCATAAATAAATTACCCATTTTTTATTTATTTGTTACATTATTTTTCTATTTTTAGAACTTATAATTATAGTTAGTATACATAAAACAGTAAATTTATTTATAAGACAAGGAAATCCGATATTTTAAAATATCTCTGACATGTCTCCGCTGCTGACATCCGACATTTAAAAATTGCATCTGATATGTAGCCGACATCCGATATTTACAACATTGGGTTTTTCACTATAATTGTTCAAGACGTCAAGATTGTTGGAGTTTGACCTGTTGACCGGGTAAGCAAAAGAGAAAAGCAAGAAAAAGAAAATAAGTATTTGTTTTTATTTTTATTAAATGTTGTAGTGGTGTTAATGATAGAAGTAGTTGAGAGGTTGTATTTAATAGGAGAGAGAGAGATCGCATTTATGAGAGGGTAGTTGGAGAGCTTTTGCTTGGCCTATAAATAGGCCCTTTGTAGTTCATTTCAAAGATTGATGAGAATAAAAGTTTCCTTCCTCCTTCATATTTGAGAGAGAGAGAGAGGAGCGCTGCAGCGCTAGAGAAAGTTTTGACCCGGCAGTTTGAAGTTCTAGCCGGGCGGCATGCGATCTCGCGCCGGGTTCGGTGATCTCGCCGCGAGGTGGTGCTCGCGGCTTGTACTCGCGGGAGGTGCGCGGCTTGTGCTAGTGGTTTGAGCTTTGAGCTCGCCTGTGTCAGTTCGCAGGAGTGGTGCAGCTCGCGAGAAGGAGTGAGCTCGCGAGAAAGGGAAGCTCGCGGCTGGTGCTCGCTGGACGGATCTCGCCGAGCGGACTACTCGCCTGAAGGAGTGAGCTCGCGCGGTTTGTGGCGGATTGGAGTAGTGAACTCGCGCGGGTTTTTTGGTTGGTCGTCTCGCAAGGGGGATACCGCGCAGTTAGGCGGTTTGTGTGGCGGTCTCGCAATTTGGGCTTGTATTTTAGTGGCGTGGATTTGGCTTGTGGAGTTGAGTTCAAGTGGGGAGAGCCCACACACACACGTTTCCAACAAGCTGCAGCGCTAGAGAAAGTTTTGTCCCGGCAGTTTGAAGTTCTAACCGGGCGACCTGCGATCTCGCATCGGGTTCGGTGATCTCGCCGCGAGGTGGTGCTCGCGGCTTGTACTCGCGGGAGGTGCGCGGCTTGTGCTAGTGGTTTGAGCTTTGAGCTCTCCTGTGTCAGTTCGCAGGAGTGGTGCAGCTCGCGAGAAGGAGTGAGCTCGCGAGAAGGGGAAGCTCGCGGCTGGTGCTCGCTGGACGGATCTCGCCGAGCGGACTACTCGCCTGAAGGAGTGAGCTCGCGCGGTTTGTGGCGGATTGGAGTAGTGAACTCGCGCGGGTTTTTTAGTTGGTCGTCTCACAAGGGAAGACCGCGCAGTTAGGCGGTTTGTGTGGCGGTCTCGCAATTTGGGCTTATATTTTAGTGGCGTGGATTTGTCTTGTGGAGTTGAGTTCAAGTGGGGAGAGCCTACACACACACGTTTCCAACAAGTGGTATCAAAGCGAGGTTCGATCCCCTGGGAGTTGACGCGGAAGGTTAAGTGAGAAGTAGAGATGGAGATGGGAAGTGGAATGTCGGGGCAGGTCCCCAAGCTGACAAAGACCAACTATGGGAATTGGAGTATACAAATGCGAGTGCTACTCGCCTCCAAAGAGTTATGGGAGATAGTTGAAGAGGGAGTCGAGGTGCTTACTGCTGAAGCGGAGGCAGCGTTGACTAACGCTCAGAAGACCGCGTTGAGGGACGCAAAGAAGCGGAACAAGCAGGCTCTATTCCTATTGTACCAAGGAGTTGATGAGGCAACGTTTGAGAAGATCTCTGATGCAGGGACGTCGAGAGAAGCATGGGAGATACTGCAACGCTCCATGCAGGGAGTGGATAAAGCAAAGAAGGTTAAGCTGCAATCCCTCCGAGCCCAGTATGAGGTGATGAGGATGCAAAGCTCGGAGAAGGTGGGTGACTATGTGACACGTCTACGGACGCTCACAAATGAGATGAAGAGGAATGGGGAAACGATAGATGATGTTAGCTTCATGGAGAAGCTCCTGAGGTCTATGTCCAAGAAGTTCAGGCACGTGGTAGTAGCCATAGAGGAGTCGAAGGATCTCACCGAGATGGCGGTAGATGAGCTCGTTGGCTCGCTGCAAGCCCATGAGTATCGCATGCTGCAGGATGAAGAGGAGTCGAGTGGCTTAGGAAAAGCACTCCAGACTCAGCTAAACTTTGGAGAAAGCTCCGGAAAGGAGGAGGCCAGCGTGGCAGAGGCTACCAAGGAAGAGGAAGAGGAGGAAGAGGTGGAAGAGACTTCAGAAGAAATCAATTCAACCAGAAGGAGACAGAGCAACCTCACGGTTGGAGACATGATGGAGGAGGAAGAGGAAGAGGCCAAGGGAGAGGTCAAGGCAGAGGACAAGGAAGGGACCAGGGAAGAGGTCAAGGAAGAGGAAGAGGAGATATGTCTCAAACCCAATGTTACAACTGTAACAAGTTCGGGCATATGAGTTACGATTGTTGGGCTCCAAGGAAGGGAGGAGAAGCCAACCACTATGCTGAGGCAAGTAACACGGGTGGCGACCCGATGATGTTCCTTACCATCCAAGGTGCTGCAGGAGGGAGGAACGGGGTGTGGTACTTGGATACTGGCGCAAGTAACCACATGTGTGGAGATAAGGAGTTGTTCACCAGGCTTGAGGCAAATGGTGGTGAAGTCAGTTTTGGCGACGCCTCAAAGATATCTGTGGAAGGAAGAGTAGTGATAGCAGTCACAATGAATGGGAAGGAGGTACAGATCAACGATGTTTTCTATGTGTCAGGCTTGAGGAGCAACATCCTAAGTCTTGGGCAGCTGGTAGAAAAGGGCTATCGTGTCCTATTAAGGGATAGTACCTTAGCTATGAAGGATAGTCAAGGAAAAGAAGTGGTGAGAGTGAAGATGGCGACGAACCGCCTCTTTCCTCTAAGTATGGATGTCAAGGAGACGGCATGTCTTGCAAAGACAGGAGAAGAAGAGGAAGCTTGGCTGTGGAACCACCGGATGGGCCATCTGAGGTTCACAGGCCTGAAGTTGCTGTCAGGTTCCAAAATGGTGGATGGACTGCCTGTGATCACACCTCCTCATAGGGTCTGTGAGGCATGCACGAAGGGGAAGCAGAGGAGAGAAACTTTTGAGGGTGGCAAGTCCCAGAGAGCAACAAGACCGTTGGAGTTAGTTTACTCGGACATCGCTGGTCCGTTTGAGACTACTTCAATAGGTGGAAGCAAGTACTATATTACTCTTCACAGATGACTTCAGCAGGAAGTGTTGGGTTTATTTCCTAAGGGAGAAGGCCGAGGCACTTGACAGGTTCAAGGAGTTCCAGGCGATGGCCTAGAAAGAGAGTAGTCAACCACTGAAGGTGCTCAGAACGGATAGGGGTGGGGAGTACACCTCTAGGCTGTTTGACGAGTACTGTAAGCAATGGGGGATCTCTCATCAGCTGACGGCGGCATACTCGCCTCAGCAGAATGGCGTGGCAGAGAGGAAGAACCTCACCATCATGAACATGGCGAGGAGTATGGTGAAGGGCAAGGGGTTGCCGAAGAAGTTCTGGGCGGAAGCGGTGCAAGTGGCAGTGTACGTGCTAAACCGTTGTCCAACAAAGAGTGTGAAGTTCAAGACTCCATTCGAAGCTTGGAGTGGGTGGAAGCCCAGTGTGAAGCACTTAAGGGTTTTCGGGTGTGTGGCTTATGCCCACGTCCCGGACCAGAGGAGAAAAAAGTTGGATGACCGGAGCGAGAAGTGTATCTTTGTAGGCTACGCTCCTGCGAGCAAGGCTTACAAGTTGTATAACCCGGTGACGGAGAAGGTCATCATCTCACGGGATGTGGTGTTTGAAGAAGGAAGTAGCTGGAGCTGGGATGAAGCAACGAGAGGCATCAAGGGGATGTTCTTTGATGAAGATGAAGAAGAAGGTGGTCAGGGAGATGAAACTGAGATGGGTGGAGCTGAGTCACCATCACCACCAAGCAGGGAGTCAGGGGGAGCTCTCACCCCTTACTCAAGCGGAGCAAGTACGAGCAGAGGAAGATCTGGTGAAGCAAGCACCAGTGGAACCAATGATGATCGCCCACAACCTCGGACAAGGAGGCTGGAGGAGATCTATGAAGAGACGGCTCCAACTCATAACAATTTTTCTTTATACTGTTTGTTTGCAGATGTTGAGCCATGCTCCTACGAAGAGGCCGCCCAAGAAAAAACTTGGAGAAAGGCGATGGATGTGGAGATCGCCTCCATCAAGAAGAATGACACCTGCAAGCTAGTGGATCCACCTGCAGGCCAAAAACCCCTTGGGGTGAAATGGGTCTATAAGGTGAAGAAGAACAAAGATGGGGGCGTGGAGAAGCACAAAGCACGGCTAGTCGTAAAGGGCTACCGGCAAGTCCAAGGGGTGGATTATGGTGAAGTCTTCGCCCCAGTGGCGCGGATAGACACTATCCGGTTGATCATCGCTCTGGCTGCCCATCATGGATGGAAGATCATGCAAATGGATGTGGTGTCTGCCTACCTGAATGGCTACATGGAGGAAGATGTGTACATCGAGCAGCCTCCAGGTTATGTGGTGAAAGGGCAGGAGAGAAAAGTATGCAAGCTGGACAAGGCTTTGTATGGGCTGAAGCAAGGAGCTCGAGCCTGGAATGGGAGAATAGATGCTTACCTGCAGAAGCATGGCTACAAGAAGAACCCTCATGAATATGCCCTCTACACGAAGGTTGTGAAGAATGGCGACATGATGATCGTATGTCTATATGTGGACGATATGATCTTCACAGGCAACAACCTTTCGATGTACGAGTAGTTCAAGAGAATGATGAAGAAGGAGTTCGAGATGACGGACCTGGGAGAGCTCAACTACTTTTGGGGAGTGGAGGTAAAGCAGAGTGAAGACGGGATCTTCATCTCACAAAAGAAGTATGCAGAGGAGATCATAAATAAGTTCAGGATGGAGAACAGCAAGCCTATCTCTACTCCTGCCGACCCAGGCCAGAAGTTGAGCAAGGAGTCGAAGGAAGGAGCGGTAGACTCCACTTTATTTAAAAGCTTGGTGGGGAGTCTACGCTACCTAACCTTCACCCGACCGGACATCATGTATGCAGTCGGGGTGATAAGCAGATATATGGAGGAACCAAAGGAAGATCACTTCATAGCGGCGAAGAGAATCCTGAGGTACATCAACGGGACAAGAGGTCATGGGCTGAATTGCCCAACTGGAGAGCAGGTTGCGGACATCTTCACTAAGGCATTGAAAGTAGAGGCGTTCTTGAAGTTGAAAAGCAAACTCGGCATGGTTTGCCAAGTTTGAGGGGGAGTTTTTGTTGGAGTTTGACCTGTTGACCGGGTAAGCAAAAGAGAAAAGCAAGAAAAAGAAAATAAGTATTTGTTTTTATTTTATTAAATGTTGTAGTGGTGTTAATGATAGTAGTTGAGAGGTTGTATTTAATAGGAGAGAGAGAGATCGCATTTATGAGAGGGTAGTTGGAGAGGTTTTGCTTGGCCTATAAATAGGTCCTTTGTAGTTCATTTCAAAGATTGATGAGAATAAAAGTTTCCTTCCTCCTTCATATTTGAGAGAGAGAGAGAAGAGCGCTGCAGCGCTAGAGAAAGTTTTGTCCCGGCAGTTTGAAGTTCTAGCCGGGCGGCCTGCGATCTCGCGCCGGGTTCGGTGATCTCGCCGCGAGGTGGTGCTCGCGGCTTGTACTCGCGGGAGGTGCGCGGCTTGTGCTAGTGGTTTGAGCTTTGAGCTCGCCTGTGTCAGTTCGCAGGAGTGGTGCAGCTCGCGAGAAGGAATGAGCTCGCGAGAAGGGGAAGCTCGCGGCTGGTGCTCGCTGGACGGATCTCGTCGAGCGGACTACTCGCCTGAAGGAGTGAGCTCGCGCGGTTTGTGGCGGATTGGAGTAGTGAACTCGCGCGGGTTTTTGGTTGGTCGTCTCGCAAGGGGGAGACCGCGCAGTTAGGCGGTTCGTGTGGCGGTCTCGCAATTTGGGCTTGTATTTTAGTGGCGTGGATTTGGCTTGTGGAGTTGAGTTCAAGTGGGGAGAGCCCACACACACACGTTTCCAACAAAGATTACTGCAAAGGCATCAAATAACTTGTTGCACGGAAGTTTTCCCAACGGCTCATCTAATTCATCTCAACAATTGAGAGCAAGCTTCTTGTGTCATTCTTCATCTTCATACTCGGGATCTCATTAGAATCAATTGGAATAGCAAAAAAAGTAACTTTAAACTTTAGTCGGCTCCATAAAGAAAATTCATTCTCAGCTATTGAACAAGATTAAGTATAGAACGCCGCCAGGGATATGTATATTAAATTCCAATTATTTTCAACAATATTTTCCTAATAGCTGCACATTATATTTCCCTAACATTATCCTCTCACAACTTCTATATTGTAGCTACAAGGTCATAATTTTAGGTTATCTGGAGTTTAATTATCGTTTTACTAGAATTGGCACCATCAAATCCATACTTGATGAGAAACATTGAAGCAGAACACAAGATAAAGAACCAACTTCTAACTAAGAAGACATCTCATTGATGGAAAATTAGTGCCATATACTTAAATTTAGTTGATGATAAAAGAAAACATAGAGCATTATAGTGTAATTCAGCGGTACCGTTCTTATTATTTATTAGATAAACAGTATGACGAAAAGTTCATATCATTCTCTAGAGTACATAAAGCATGAGCCAATAACATCCTTCTCGCATAAGAGGGGCATATAGTGGATATGGCCAATGAAAATCATCCCCCATTATGTTTTCATTTTTTACAATTATGGAGTGCTAAAACGGAATGTCATTACACTCTTACAATTGCTAAGAGAATTGCAGCAGTCAATCCAGCTCCTGTACCTCTAACCTCCTGCAAGAAGCATATGAATGCATGAGAAAATAGAAAAAAATGCAATAAGGATTATTAGAGGTGCAATAGAGATGGAGATGCAAATATACTGTCCAAAAAATAACCTTTGTTAGAAGGTATGTAGCCCAAGCTGCTGCGGCGGAGAATATTGGAGCGGTGAAGACGCAAACAGTCTTCACCGACAGAGGAATGTTAAGAGAATTAAGAATCCTATGATGAATAAAGAAAACACTCATTAATATGTAAAATAAGGCTGGATTATCATGTTGGATTTCATATCGATCAACAGTTTCACTACATCTAAAGCATACCACCACATGGTGCCTGCTGTTAGTGTCAGCCCGGGATAAACTGTTCCACCAATAACACGACCAAGGGGATACCTGAGTAATGAGGATTCAAATGAATAAAAACAAACTGTATTCCTTGATGCTATATTATAATTTTAAAACAACACTCAAGTAATTGGAGTAGACAATACCAGGTTCGATCATCAAACCAATTCCAAAACTCATAAATTCCATTTTTTGTAAGAAACTAAAAAGACAAGAAGAAAAACAAAACAGTTAGATATCATAGTAGAGACATTACAAATAGGATAAATACATTGAATATTTGCATTCCACACTTTTTCGGATAAACTAAAAAAAGGTTACAGTAAATTTTCAAGTAACTTTCTATCCACTGTAAGTCTGTAAACAAAGATTATGTCAATATCAGGCAAAATGCACATTTCAAAACAAATCTTTTTCTGCAAATGAATTAACAGTATGTTCTTAACATTCCACCTATAGAGCATTTTACCCCACACAATGCAATAAACTATACAAGCTTCGAGCTCAATGCAATAAACTATATTCTACCATAGATTAAGAAATCGCATGAACTGCTGAAGCCAACGATCAGCCGACGCGTTTCATTGATCATTCATCAATAGGTCAAAAACACAGAAATGTAAACCGCGGCAGCTTGCGAAATTCCTAGGAATTCAAAACCTAAGCTTAGAAAGAGAGAAAGGAGATGAATCGAAATGCAACAAACCTGAGTAACTCTGTAGTTAAAATAGGGATCAAACTCGTGGATCACGCTCTCGTACTTTATAACCTGAGAAATGAATCCACGCAGTGAAACATCTTTCGAGTAAGATCGGATTTTATGAAAGAAGAAGAGTATAGATCGGATCTATGGTTAAATTACTGAGAAGAGACGGATGGAGAAGGCGAGGACTCCAATGAGGATGATGATAAAGAGAGCCAAAACGCCACCGAAGGCGTTTCTTAGGGTTGCCCCGGATTTCAGATCGGGGGGAGACGCCATTGCAGCACCACTGTTGTACAGCGATGGGAAGGAATCACGGAAATTGGAATGCTCGAGCTCGCGGTGTCTCCGTTTGGCACGGCGGTAGTATGAAAGCGGTGGTCGGTATTTTCAGTCATCCCAAATAAATATTTTATGGCCATCATATACCATTATACATTAGTATAAACAAAAAATACTACTAGGTGAAATATTCATCTTTTTTTATTATATTTTGTATAGGGGTGAGGGTAGTGGTGCAAAAATGCCATGTGGGCCTAGGCCGGGCACCGGCACTCTCGGATCAGACTTTTTTGTTGTCGGACTCGGGCCTCAGCAAAAGAAATGGTCCTAATTGAACCTTTTAGAACGGGCCCAATCGCGCCCCAAATTAGCCCAACTGTTGGCAGCGCAACATTTCTTTGTTGGCCGCTCAACATGCTTTAATGTCTGGACAGGCTTGGGCCTGAGCCTGGGTCTGGCACTAGGTCGGGCCCTCACCACATATGGGTCTTGAGAGACCTCTTTTCAGTTTTATTTTAAGAAGTGTCTTATCCAAAATTTACGGGGATAACTCGGGCACGGTAGAATCATGTGCATCATTGATTGTATATAAGATTCGATTATAATTCGTATTTTTCGATTTCGAATCCAATAGTTTTATGCATGTTCGAAGGAAACACAGGAAAAACAGTTCTGACGTCTGGAAAAAAACTTTCCCAAGAAATCTCTATTGTTCAATGCTAAACTATATATATGTAAGAAGGGGTCAAGACCACCATTCATGTCGGAGCCTGTATTCTCGAACCAATCTCTTCCATCAAGACTATCAAGCAGCGACAGAGAAGAGGTTACTGAGAAGAGAGAGTAACAAGAAGAGAGGTTAGTGAGAAGGGAGAGAAGGGGGAAGAGAGAGTCATCCATGCATCGCTCGAAGTTGAAAGTAATGAGATAAATAGTTGAATGGTCGGGACGAATATTTTGTTCTGAGAATTGAGTGAATTACCGTGTCATCTCATGAGCAACTCAAGGAAGACTTCCCGACAAGCAACACTCGTCACGAAATGGAGAAATTGCGAGAAGGGTGTGACATATGTGTTTTTCAGTAGTACAAGAGTGGTGGGTGGTAAATCCAACGGTGAATAGGTTAGTGGGTCAATGGTGGGTTCATGTGTTACATGAGTTAAGGGCGTGTTTATGTTGGGGCACGTATGGGTATCTTATTGGTGACACAAGAAATAATTCGATTATGATCTCGATAATTAATTATCAAATCTACATGTGACAAATAGTTATCCTTTCTTTTTGAGAATGTTTGTAATAAACAATGAAAATAATAAAGTATTTAAAACTGTTTTTCACAATCAATCACGCTTCATACCAAATATTTACGAATTAAGTAAAACACCTAAATATTAGATTAAAAATTAGATATAAATTATAAAGCAATGCATCTCAATGTGCCAAAAGCTCATTTTTACGTATAGAAATTTCAGAAACAATTAATTTTATTAAGGTTCCACTTAAATGGATATGTCCTCTCTTCTACCAAAGGCAGGAATCCAATATCCACAAATGACCATTTAGAATCAATCACATTTCGTTGATCTAAAGAAATGTACAATCATTGTCGATCATTGACGACCGACTACTAACCGGTGACCAGGAAGTTCACAGATAAAAAAACTCGAAAAACTAAATCATCGCTCAAAAATTTTATCCATCATTCATTGACCAGTGACCTAAACACTCACCAATAGATGACTTGAAGATATGGACCAACGATCATTGATCGTTAACCACCGAGCATTGATCGTTAACCAACGATCACTGAATGCTGACACGAGATTAAAAAAAAATATTCTTCATTACTAAGACAGCTGATTATAGATCGTTGACTGAGAATCTATGATCGTTGACTGCACTTCCCTCCCAATGAAGATCTTCACTCAATGATCGTTTACCAAAGAACTCATCGATCATTGATCGAGTTCAAACTATTCTCTAATTCAAATATAGTCATTATCGTTTCTAAGAAAGGAAGGTGACATCTTTTCTTCTGCTCATTCTCCTTGGAACATGGTATAAAAGGGAAAAGGTGACAAGATTTATAAGTACTCCTAAAATGAGAGGCAAACGTTTGATTCTCCTCTCTATCTCTTCTCTCAGAAACCCTAATCCAGACTACTATAAACCGAAACATCTTTTATTGGATTCAGCTAATCTTCTACTCTTTTGGCAATACATGTCCTTTATCTAAAGCATTCAACAACTCACAACTATCGTAAAGGATTGCAGATCTCTCCTTTCAAAAAAGCTAAGCAAGGTTTGAATCTCCAAATGAAAGGATTCACTCTATTTTAGTTTGCAAAGGACACAAATCATCGTCTTGGGAATAGATAATACTGGCCCACAAGTTGTAGAAGAGAGGGGTACCCATATTTTGGTGAACCTCTATAAAAACTTTTGTGCCATCTAGATGCGTTTTTGTGTTCTTGTTTTTTTACTCTATACAAACCCTTAGAATTTATGGATTACATTGCTACATAAATTAACTAAACCTATATCTATGGATTACATTACTACAAAAATTAACTAGACCTAAATCTATGAAGACATCAAAATCGATAAAGGGTTCAATCATACTTAAATTTGGTGACTTTTCATTCACTCCCCCCACCCCACCCGCTCTATTTAAGTATTCATAGACTCTATTTCACACTTTCAATTGGTACCAGATCGAGGTTCACCTTTAATAGTTAAATCCTTGGTGAATCAAAATTCTAAACTTTAAATAACTCATCTAGCATCTAAAATCTATTGTAATGTTTTCATAAAAACAATATGCCTTTACCTCCAGATTACCTTTGTGTAACCTTGATAGGTTGTCCATATGGAAGTCTAAAATGAGGATCTATGGGGATTCCATTGATGAAGAGATTTATGAATCTATTCTTATGGGTCTTTTAATACTTAAGAAGGTGTATATTGTGAATGAAGCTGAAACTCTAAAACCAAGAGAACATTAATGGCGAGAGGTGGACAAGAATATGAGGTCCTATAATAAGATTACCATGAATAACTTTATCTGCACTCTATCTTATGACCTATATCAGACCATTATCAATTGAACCATAGAAAAAAATTTTGGGATGCACTTATAGTGATGGCTGGGGGAAGTGAAAATGTAAGGATAAGAAGGTTGATCCCATCAGTCAATATGAAAATTTCAAAATGAAAGTTGATGAACCGTTTGTGGAAGGGTACAAGAGGCACCCCACCATCATTATTGGTGTGAAGAAATATGAAAGAGAGATAAGTGATGAGGATCAAAAATATAAGCTTCTCAAGATCCTTACTAAAAAGTATCTCCATCATAAATGGCATGAAGGCAAGCAAAAAGATAAGCTTCTCAAGATCCTTACAAAAGAGTATCTTCAAATGCTTGGGTAACCAAAGAAATAAGGAATCTCAAGGAAATCAGCCCTGAATGCCTCGAATGGAAGACTACAATCTTAAATTAGCTACCTCTTAGGCCAAGGAAGAATAAGAGTCAGCTATTCCAATCAATCATACACTAGAGAAGACAGTGGCCTTGACAGCTAGTGAGAGCAGAAGAACTCCATATTTCTTTGAGGAGGTAAGTTTCTTTGCAATGAAGTTGCATGCTTGGAAGAAGGAGGTCATTCCTTCTAAATACAAGCAAATGAGTAAAGACAGGAGCTCTAAAAGTCTCAAGTATGAAACCAAGAAACCTGAGAAAATAATATGTTTTTATTGCAAGAAAAGTGGACATATCTCCATTAAATGTTGAAAGAAGATGAAAGCTCAACTGAGATCCAAAGGGAAAGTTGAGGAGGAGAAGCAGAACAAAACATGAAAGAAAAGGGGATGATGTAACATCTCACATGTACAAGTAATATAACACAGGTTTGATCGAGACCCACAAAATATTACATACACAAGTTAAATTTTATATAAGGCGCATAAGTAAAACTATCCAAAGAGTGTAAGCACTAGCGGAAGCTTCAATAATAAAACCAAACATAAATGTCCACAATTACTAAAGGAATGAAAATAAAATATCGGTCTTATGACCTTACATCACATCAAATAAAGAGTATCAAAGTAAATATGCAAGTACAATGATTTAAACATCGGCTCGCAAGTCGGACCGACAAAAATAGTAAAAAATGAATACCTTATGTTTTGTGGCTTTGGGCATTAGGGCCGCAAAACTACACTGTATTTTATAGCACCTTGTCACGACTTTGCATCTATGGGGTTAATCTCTGGAGATTTCTAGAGAAATCTAGGATCTTGGAGGATATTATTGTACATAGAGATTAGTCTAGAACATTCTTGAAAGTTGTTAATACAAGATAATGGTAGAGTAGTCAAGATTCTTCCAACTTTTTGGAGGAAAACCCCTTTTGGGCCTATATAAGGGGGAGATCCCTTCATTTGTAATCCATCCAAAGAATTCAAGTAATAAAGCTTTCTTACACACTCTTGCACTCTTGTTCACACTTTTTATGTGCGCACTTACTCATCTTACCACAATCAAATGTTGGAGGAGGCTGACTTAGCTAGCTGCGAAGAGGCGCAGAAAGGAGCTAAGGCCGCACGTGGCATTGTCAAGGGGACAGGTCCGTGATAGTTGGTATCAGATCTAGGTTCACTAAGCTTGTGGTTCGTACTAAGTATTAAGATGGATTTAGAAGGGAATAACACTTCAAGCATCATTGATGAGCGCGGTAGGGAGACCGAGAATAAAAATTATAGAAGTAAGAGTGACCCAAGCAAAGGTTGTTAAGGTCCTAGTGTGGAGCAAAACATGGTGAACGTGGTAGAGTATGAGGCAATGTCGGATGCCTACTATACACTCAACAAAAAGTGGAGAACATTTTTAAGTACTTTGACACTTTCCATAAAGAACAACAGAATATGTAAATGGATTCTTCTTAATGAGCAAACATTGAGCAAGTCAGAATTCTCTCACAATGCTTTTGACACCATCATTAGTGACTTTGAAAACGCTTGACAAATGTTGAAACAAAAGTGGAAGACTTGCACAAGAAAAGTCCTACCAATGGTGGGAACATTGGATCCATGATGAACAACAAAGCTGGACATGCCAAACCTAAGAAGTTTGCAGGAAACGAGATGCTTTGGTGGTAGTGAACTTTCTTTGGGATATGGAAAAATACTTGGAGGGATACGACATCACGGATGAAGTATTGAAGTTACATCATGCTAGTTACTATTTAGAAGGCATTGCTTCATTATGGTGGCAAAAAATACAAGCAGAGATTGCCAAAGGACTCTATCGTATTGACTCTTAGGAGGACTTCAAGCAAGAGTTAAGAAGGAACTTTATCCCTGAGAATATAAAGGATGAGAACTTGCGAAATCTCAGGGAGCTGAGGCAAAAGGGTGTCATGGAGACTATGTCAAGGAGTTCACAGCACAATCGCTACAAGTCTTTGTTGTCCCCGAGCATATTCTTCTTTTCAACTTTATTAATGGGCTGTAAAATTGGGTCAAGCAAGAGGTCACGAGGAATTGCTATCATCGAGTCTCTTATTGAGTTCCAATGCCAACCCAATCCAACTAAGGAGAAGAAGGAAAGGTTCAACAATGTAAAATGTGGGGAATATCAGTGAGACACAAGGCCACTCATTTCAAAAAGGATCAAAGACTTTGCCCGACCTGCGGAAGGAGTTCGAGGAAAGGATGAAGAACTTCACATCAAGAGTCGGATGTTATGTGTGCAAGGGGCCGCATCCGATGAGCAGCTACTCAATGTTGGGTTCATTATCCACTATGGTGGAGAGCCAAAACATTACCTCATCAGAAGAAGGTACTTCTCAAATGAGTTCATTGGAATTACAAAATGCTTTGAACATGTAGCTAACAAAAACTACATCAAGAAAGGGGTTTATGTATGTGGAAGATACGGTCAATTGGAAGGCCACCAAGGCCTTAATTGACATCAGAGCTTCACACAACTTCATAATGAAAGGAGAAGCCAAGAGGTTGGATTTGCAAGTTGTGAAGGGCGGTGGTTTGATCAAGACAGTGAACGACCAAGTGAGGCCGCTCGATGGAGTCACACACAATATGGAGTTGTGCATGGGCATCTGGAAGGGTTAGGTGAACTTCTATATAATATTCATGGATGATTTTAATATAGTGCTAGGTATGGATTTTTTTGGAGAAGATGCAATTCATTGTCATGCCAACACATCGCTCGGTTTGCATCCTAGAGGAAGGAATGGCATGCATGGTCTCGACGGTGCAAGGACTATTAAGGCTTGACAAGGAGGGGCCAAAATAGCTATCGTCCATACAGTTAGCAAAGGGGTCCAAGAAGGGTGAACCGATATTCTTGGACACCCTAAAGGCGAAGGACAATGTCGACATGATGGAGGACGTGCCTTCACTCATTGCAAATGTTCTCGTGAGCAATAAAGATATCATGCTCGCAGAATTACCACTCAAGTTACCACATAGGATGGAGGTGGATCACAAAATCAAGCTGGAGCCAGGGACTAAGCCACCAGCCAAAGCACCGTATAGGATGGCTCCCCCTGAATTGGAGTACTTGAGGAAGCAAGTTCAAGTGCTACTCGAGTCAGGAATGATCAGGTCATCAAAGGCACCATTTGGTGCGCCTGTGTTATTTCAAAAGAAGAAGGATGGAGTGTTGCGACTTTTCACAGATTATCGGGCACTAAACAAGGTGACGATCAAGAACATGTATCCAATTCCTATCATTGTGGATCTCTTTGGCATGTTTGGGAAGGCAATGATCTACTTCAAGTTGGATTTGCAAAAGGGATATCATCAAGTGCAGATTGTAGAAGGGGATGAACCTAAGACCACTTATGTCACAAGGTATGGAGCATTTGAATGGTTGGTGATGCATTTCGATTTAATCAACACACTAACGACTTTTTGCACTTTGATGAATCAAATATTCCACCCATACTTGGACAAAATTGTGGTGGTATACTTGGATGACATAGTGACTACTGCGATACCATAAAGGAGCATGTCAAGCACATTGGCTTGGTATTCCAAGAATTGCGGGAGAACAAGCTATATGTGAAGAAGTCCAAATGCTCATTTGGATAAGAGAAGATACAATTTCATGGACATATCTCTGGGCATGGACAACTGCGGATGGACATGGCCAAAGTGCAAGCCATCCAAGGATGGGAGCTGCCAACAATGGTGACTGATTTACAATCATTTCTTGGCTTTGTGGACTACTATCGTAGATTCATAAAGGATTATTCAAGGAGTCCAGTGCCATTGACGGACTTGTTGAAGAAGAATAAGGCTTGACTATGGACAGATGAATGTCAAAGAGCTTTTGAAGACTTGGAGGGAGCGGTTGTAGTGAACCAGTGCTTGCATTGCTAGAATTCAACAAGAGATTTGAGTTGCACATAGATGCATCAGACTTTGTGATCGGTGAAGTGCTAATGCAAGAAGGTCATCCCTTGGTATTTAAAAGTCATAAACTTAATGAGGCAGAGCAAAGATACACTATTCAAAAGAAGGAGATGACAACCATCATACTGTGCTTGCAAGTATGGATACATTATCTACTTGGAGCATAATTTATAATCAAGATGGATAATGTTGCAATAACTTATTTCCAGACGTAGAAGAATTTTAGGGAAAAGCAAGCATGGTGGCAAGACTTCTTAGCTGAGTTTGACTTCATCTTGGAGCATAAGGTGGGGAAGACCAATGTTGTGGCGGATGCACTAAGCCGCAAAGTTGAGCTAGCCACAGTATCCATGGCTAATAGAGGGATACTAGATCGCATAAGCCAAGGGTTGAAAGAGGATCCTCTTGCTACACAACTTATGCACTTGGCCAAGAAGGCCAAGCCAGGAGATTTTAGGTAGAGGATGGGCTACTCTACACTAAAGGAATGCGACTCTACATCTCAAAGTGGGATAACCTATGGAGGGATATCATCAAAGAATGTCATGACACAAAATGGGCTGGACAGAAATACACGTTAGCGTTGATGGATTACTCATACTTTTGGCAATGGATAAGAGATGAAGTGGAGTTATACGTAAAGACTTGTCTTGTTTGCTAACAAGACAAAGTGGACAACAAGTAGCGCGTTGGACAATTGGAGCCATTGCTTTTTGCAGAGCATCCTTGTGAGTCGGTGACACTTGACTTCATCAATGCTTTGCCTAAATCTGAAGGATTTGGGTCAATCTTAGTGGTGAGATCGATTCTCCAAGTATGACGCATTCATCCTTAGCTAAAGGGACACTACCACGAAAAAGAAGACAGGTCAAAAACGTGGTGAAGTATTGGGGGTTGTCGAAGAATATTATTAGTAATTGTGTCCCCATGTTTACAAGAAAATTGTGGATGGAGTTGTTCAGGTTGTTGGGATCTA
This sequence comes from Platanthera guangdongensis, assembly GCA_039583875.1. NCBI lineage: Eukaryota > Viridiplantae > Streptophyta > Magnoliopsida > Asparagales > Orchidaceae > Platanthera > Platanthera guangdongensis. Next base: position 183,021,478 of record CM077147.1, read on the forward strand.
AACTAAACTTCTCCACTAACTTCCACCCTCAAACCGATGGACAAATTGAGAGGGTGAATGCTTTGCTCGAGTGCTACTTGCGGCACTTTGTGAGTGCCAATCAGAAGGACTAGGCCAAGTTAATCGATGTGGTGCAATTCTCATACAATCTACAAAGGAGGGAGTCAACTGGAAGGAGTCCATTTGAGCTTACAATGAGAAGGCAATCACTTACTCCACATACTTTGGCGACCACAACTGATGAAGGAAGTAGCTCAGGAGCATGGAAAATGGCTAACTCATGGGAGGAACAAGCAGACTTGGCCAGGGCATGTTTAGAGAAGGCACGCAAACGGATGAAGACGTGGGTTGATTCAAAGCGACGAATGGTGGAGTACACAGTTGGGGATAAGGTTATGGCAAAACTTCTACCCAAACAATTCAAGGCCTTGCGTAGTTGGCCCAAAGGGTTGGTTAGAAGATATGAAGGCACATTTTCGGTGATTGCTAAGGTGGGTAAGATTTCCTACCGCCTCAACCTGCTGAACTCTTTGAAGATACACCTAGTGTTTCATGTCAGCATGTTAAAGCATTATCATGAAGACCATGAAGATCTTCAAAGGGAAACATATCAGAAATCACCACCAGTGATGACTAAGTATTTTAACAAAGAGGTGGAAGAAGTGCTCACAAAGAAGATTGTGTGAAGAAGAGATGTGTAACCTATCACATAACATTTGATCAAGTGGAAAGGAAGGCCAGAGTCAGAAGCAATATGGGAAATCATAAAAGATCTATGGCAGTTCAAATACATCATCTAGTAGTATGAGGTGGCAATGGTGTTGTCAGGTTAGATGGGGGAGGATGTCACGACTTTGCATATATGGGGTTAACCTGTGGAGATGTCTAGAGAAATCTCGGATTTTGGAGGATATTCTTATAAATAGAGATTAGTCTAAAACATTCTCTAAAAATGTAGATACAAGATGATGGTAGAGTAGTCTAGATTCTTCCACCTTTTGGAGGGAAACTCCTTTGGGGGCCTATATAAGGGGGAGATCCCCTCATTTGTAATCCATCCAAAGAATTCAAGCAATAAAGCTTTCTTATACACTCTTGCTCTCTTTGTTCACTCTTTCTAAGTGCTCACTTACTCATTTTGTCGCGATCAAGTGTTAGAGGAGGATGACTTAGCTAGCTGTGAAGGGGCGTAAAAAGGAGCTAAGGCCGCACGTGACATTGTCAAGAGGACAAGTCTGTGACAACCTGCACCAAACATAATTCAAAAGAATGCAAGGGTCAGTTATGAGCTGACCACAAACCGCATAATGATCTCTCTCCCCAATCATCCTAGTGGACTCCGTGGCAGGTCACTGCACACCTACAAGTATGTTGCTCATGTAATGTATAATAAATTAAAAGTACAAATTAGCTATATAGGGTGAAACTCAAGCATAATAATTCTTCTAGATTGATCATATAAAAATGTGGAACCTAGGTATGTAAGTTATGATAGTAGGATTCACCCAAAGGTTCCCTACAGCTGCTTAAACAACAATGTATGGTCCTATCAAGTAATCACTGAATAACACAATGCTCGTGGGTACTCACAACCACACGAGTTCATGCACTCATGGAATGCACAACAAGTACTTGATAAGGAGGTATGGTCATTTGCAACATGAGGATCCTCTACATCCCAAAGTGGGATAACCTATGGAGGGATATCATCAAAGAATGTCATGACACAAAATGGGCTGGACAGAAATGCACATTAGCGTTGATGGAGGACTCATACTTTTGGCAATGGATAAGAGATGAAGTGGAGTTATACGTAAAGACTTGTCTTGTTTACTAACAAGACAAAGTGGACAACAAGTAGCCGTTGGACAATTGGAGCCATTGCTTATTGCAGAGCATCCTTGTGAGTCAGCGACACTCGACTTCATCAATGCTTTGCCTAAATCTGAAGGATTTGGGTCAATCTTAGTGGTGAGATCGATTCTCCAAGTATGACGCATTCATCCTTATCTAAAGGGACACTACCACGAAAAAGAAGACACGTCAAAAATGTGGTGAAGTATTGGGGGGTGTCAAAGACTATTATTAGTAATTGTGTCCCCATGTTTACAAGAAAATTGTGGATGGAGTTGTTCAGGTTGTTGGGATCTAAACTAAACTTCTCCACTAGCTTCCACCCTCAAACCGATGGACAAACTGAGAGGGTGAATGCTTTGCTCGAGTGCTACTTGCAGCACTTTGTGAGTGCCAATCAGAAGGACTAGGCAAAGTTGATCGATGTGTCTCAATTCTCATACAATCTACAAAGGAGGGAGTCAACTAGAAGGAGTCCATTTGAGCTTACAATGAGAAGGCAATCACTTACTCCACATACTTTGGCGACCACAACTGATGAAGGAAGTAGCTCAAGAGCATGGAAAATGGCTAACTCATGGGAGGAACAAGCAGACTTGGCCAGGGCATGATAAGAGAAGGCACGCAAACGGATGAAGAAGTGGGTTGATTCAAAGCGACGAATGGTGGAGTACACAGTTGGGGATAAGGTTATGGCAAAACTTCTACCCAAACAATTCAAGGCCTTACGTAGTTGGCCCAAAGGGTTGGTTAGAATATATGAAGGCACATTTTCAGTGATTGCTAAGGTGGGTAAGATTTCCTACCGCCTCAACCTGCTGAACTCTTTGAAGATACACCTAGTGTTTCATGTCAGCATGTTAAAGCATTATCATGAAGACCATGAAGATATTTAAAGGGAAACGTATCAGATATCACCACCAGTGATGACTAAGTCTTTTGACAAAGAGGTGGAAGAAGTGCTCACAAAGAAGATTATGTGAATAAGAGATGTGTAACCTATCACATAATATTTGATCAAGTGGAAAGGAAGGCCAGAGTCAGAAGCAATATGGAAAATCATAGAAGATCTATGGCAGTTCAAATACATCATCCAGTAGTATGAGGTGACAAGGGTGTTGTCAGGTTAGGTGGGGGAGGATGTCACGACTTTGCATATATGTGGTTAACCTGTGGAGATTTCTAGAGAAATCTCGGATCTTGGAGGATATTCTTATAAATAGAGATTAGTCTAAAACATTCTCTAAAGATGTAGATACAAGATGATGGTAGAGTAGTCTAGATTCTTCCACATTTTGGATGGAAACCCCTTTGGGGGCCTATATAAGGGGAGATCCCCTCATTTGTAATCCATCCAAAGAATTCAAGCAATAAAGCTTTCTTATACACTCTTGCTCTCTTTGTTCACTCTTTCTAAGTTCTCACTTACTCATTTTGTCACGATCAAGTGTTGGAGGAGGATGACTTTGCTAGCTGTGAAGGGGCATAGAAAGGAGCTAAGGTCGCATGTGACATTGTCAAGAGGACAAGTCTGTGACAACCTGCACCAAACATAATTCAAAAGAAAGCAAGGGTCAGCTATGAGCTGACCACAAACCGCATAACGATCTCTCTCCCCAATCATCATAGTGGACTCTGTGTCAGGTCATTGCACACCTACAAGTATGTTGCTCATGTAATATATAACAAATTAAAAGTACAAATTAGCTATATAGGGTGAAACTCAAGCATAATAATTCTTCTAGATTGAGCATATAAAAATGGGGAACCTACATATGTAAGTTATGATAGTATGGTTCACCCAAAGGTTCCCTACAGCCGCTTAAACAACAACATATGGTCCTATCAAGTAATCACTGAATAACACAATGCTCGTGGGTACTCACGACCACATGAGTTCATGCACTCATGGAATGCACAACAAGTACTTGATAAGGAGGTCTGGTCATTTGCAACATGAGCATCATAATGAGAGGTGTAGATTTGTCTCTGGTCTAAAGAAAGTTTAGGAGGTTTAGTACATCTCCAAGTAAATCTCATTGTAGGAGGTATATATTGATCATCTCCTTGATGAGATCCGTGAAGAAGGTGCAAGGTTATCTCCACCCTCAAGCACAATAACAATGGAAGCCCTCTACAACTCTACATACAAATCAATTAACTGATCATAGATATCATTCCAAATATAGGAGGCCTAAGTTGTCTCTATTATAAGAAGTTGAGAAGGTTTAGTTTGTCTTCAAACATAATCTCATTCTCACGTTCGATGGGTAGCATTATCATCTTACCCACTCCACACTGTAGTATACCCAATTTGTCATTCTGAGGGTATCTCAAGAATGTTGACATGAATTTGCCACTAAGGGTGCTATGATATTCCCACGTTCTTCAGAAATTGACTATTATAATAACATATTTTGCGACGTGGTAATTTCTAAAGGCCAAATTGGAGGCTGTTAACATAGGGCTTTTTATAAGGATACTAAGTATTTCCAAGTCCCAATACCCTACATAGAATACAAAGCATTTCTCAGAGTAATTCTTTGGCACACATACTAGGTTCAACCTAAATGCAATATCATACAAAGCATCACCAATTTAGGCCTACGATCACGAGCAGGTTTCACACATGATGCCAAAATATGCAACAGTTTCTGGATTTCTAATACATTTCATGTCGAGGTTGCAACTACACACCTCGGGGTTCTAGTAACCAAAGGAGGTCATGTCGTCCACTAATTAGTGGAGGAGTCTTTATATGCAAGCAAAGAAAGATGTACAGGGCAAGCATCGTACTAAACCTGAGGAGAAGGATCGTTACCCTTGGTGATTGATTTGGCACTATGGAAACATTGAATGAAATGGATGGATTTGATCGCAATAAACGCATCTCTATGAATCCGGCCTCAGTTCAAAGTTTAGACCTCTCGAGCACCTCCATTGGTGGATCCTCCTTCTTCCTTCTCATTTCTCACCACTTTCTCAAACCTAAGAGAGAGTGAGCCATGAGAAATGAGGTTGAAATACCCTCATTCACGGCCTAACAGTATCATGAGAAGATCCTTGTCGTCCAATCTCAAAATCCCACATCAGATAACTCGATTTCATGTTTAGAACAAGTTCACAACCACGTTCGTATGATCGTGCAGCTCTATACGTGCATTATTGTGCATGTGTAAATACTAGCACAATCCAATGTCCTGAAAGTGATCATGTGGTTTGGACATGCATGACCATGCGTGACTAAATTCACACAAGTAGTAATTTCACATGATTGTGTGGCTTAACACGTGCATGACCGTGCACGTGAAAATACCAATCCAAACCAATGTCTTAAGAATGATGGTGAGGTTTGGATATGTATGATCATGCATGAATAAATTTGAATGACCAATTATTATATCGCCTCAAAAACACCACTGAATAATCCCGTTGAACCGCTTTCCTCAATATTGAAATATGGAAAATGTCATGTAATCCGCTAAGCTCCGTATATATAGCAGGCCAATAAGCATTGTCACCAATGCACTCAGTGATCTCAAATGGTCTCAAGTACCACATACTTAGCTTTTTAAAGCATCAGACCCATGATAGACTCTTGAACGGTTTAATTTTCAAGTAAACAAAGTCTCGCATGACAGACTTAATATTTTGGTGCTTAGCATTATAATACTTTGTCTGTCTATCCCAGGAAATTAGCAGTCTCTCATGTATCACTCAATTTTTGTATTAGCCACTTCAATATCTTTGTGCCTTAACAACTTTGTGTCTCCCGTCTTCACCCAAGTAAAGTTTGTACGATATTTCCTACCATATATGGCCTAGAAGGTTGTCATCTGAATGCTTGCATCGTAGCTATTGTTGGAGGTAACTCAACCTTATAAAGGTGGTCTTCCCATCTCTTTCTAAAATCTAAGACGTGCATTTAGAGCATATCCTCCAAAGTCACGTTGGTTCTCTTAGTCTGCCCATTCATTTGAGGATGGAAAGCAAGGCTAAACTTCAGCTTGGTGCCCAATATGAGGTGAATAAGCCTCCACTCGTTTGACGTAAAATACCAATATCAGTCACTCACAATGCTATGAGGAACACCAAATAACTATACTATGTTATCAATATATATCTTTACGACTTTCACCACAGAATCTTCCTTCCGGTTTAAAATAAAGTTTGATGCCTTTGTCAAACAATCATTGATCACCCAGATGATATCATTTCCATGTTGCGACATCGGTTATCCGTGCACAAAGTCCATTAATATGTCGTCAAACTTCCATTCCGAAATCATCAAAAAATTTAGACATCCACTAAATTATTGACATTCAATCTCACAAGGGCACACGTGTGACATCTTGCCATGTATAGGGCAATATCATTCTTTATGCTCGTCCACCAAAACAACATTTTCATGTCCATATACATTTTAGTGCTTCCTGAATAAATCGAATATTTTGTAAAATGTACTTCATACATCAATTCATCCATGAGTTTTCCAAAAATGGGGGTGCACAATCTATTATCCTTTCAAAAAGTTCATCTTTAAAGAAATACTCAGTGTATCACCCCTCTACGACATCTGCCACCTCGCTTCATGCTCTCATCAAGCTCTAAATCCTGTTGAGCTTCAACCACAATATCGTATTAGATCTCCGTCCAGTTTAAGCAAGTTATAGTTATTGTACTTTGATCAACAAATATGGTCTCCAACCCCTCCTAATTACGGACTAGACGCTCATCGTGAGCTGAAATCCAATTCTTCGGCGCTAGTTCCCGTCGGCTCAATGCATCTATAAGAACATTTCTCTTACCAGGAGTGTATTGAATATCAAAAGTGCAGTCCCTGAAAAACTCCATCTACCTCCTTTGCCACATATTCAACCCTCTTTGAATCAACAAATACTTCAAAGTTGTGGTACGTAAAGATATTGATCTTCATGTCGTACAAGTAATGTCACCACAACTTCAAAGCAAACACCGTAGTTGCACTTTCCAGGCCGTGGACCAGCTAGTTCCTCATATGCACCTTTAGCTGGCACGAATCATAAGTGATCACCTTCCCAAACTAGCAAAGAACACAACCCAAGCTGCCTCCTAAGGCATCACTATAAACCTGGCAACTTTCTGTCTCGCACGATGAATACAAAACTAGCATTGAGACCAATCGACTCAAGAGTTCCTCAAAGTCTTGTGACCCTGGCATCCAAATGAACCAAAGCTCCATGGTCAACATGGTGAAAGAAAGTGTGATCTCCGAAAAGTTCTCCACGAAGCGTCTGTAGTAGTTGGTTAATTCTAAGAAGCTATGTACCTCTGCTACATTCTTCAACACATGCCAATCACAGATCGTCGTTATCTTTGACGGACCTATTGTGATACTCTCTCTACTAACCACATGACACAAGAATTCAACAGATGATAGACAAAACTCGCATTTGAATAACTTGGTGTAGAGTTAATGCTTCCTCGGGATGTTTAAAACTATGTATAGGTGATATACATGCTCTTCATTCGATTGTGAGTAAATCAAAATGTCATCAAAGAAGACAAATATAAATTAGTTTGAATATTCTCGAAACATTCTATTCATCAAACCCATGAATACTGATGACACGTTCGAGAGACCAAATAACATCACAGCGAACTCGTAGGGCCTGTAGCGGGTACTGAATGCCTTCTTTGGAAAATCACATTCTTGAATTCTCAATTGGTAATAACCGGACTGCAAGTCCAACTTCAAATATACTGTAAAACCAACTAGTTGATTGAAAAAGTCATTGATGTACGGGATTGAATACTTGTTCTTCTCCATCAATTTATTCAATTCTCAATAGTTTATGCATAGACACAAGATTCTGTCCTTTTTCACAAATAAGACGAGTGCATAATGTTGGAACATTGATTCCACTACTTTTAGTTTGAGAATAACAAACCATAATATGTATTTAATCCACCTTTGCTTGTGTTTATAGAATTATAGTGTGCATGTCTCACAGGTAAAATAGAGACATATATATTGAAGCATACTCAGGACATCCATTAACATATATGGAAAGAAATGCCCACCACCACTCGGTGATAGCAGTTACCACAAGTGGTAGCCCTCATTACTGAACGTACGGGATCATCTAGGCAATTATGTAAAGTATTATCATGCAACATTAGAATTATTTCCTGGTGGTAACCTTTTGGTAACTTCGGCAATCATATGATGATTGACAGCCAAATGGAGAATGAGATCTCACTTTTAGCGTGAGGACTTTTCAAGCTACCATGTGGTGATAGGCTTATCATGACACGTTAAATATTGCCTAAGATAACAACCTCGTGTTCTAAATTAAGAGGAATGGAGCGGAAAATATGAGCGTACTGCCAGGCAATAAGTGTTACCAGCAACGATAACTCATAGAGTTCTATTTAAACAACATTTCTCTCTGTCTCTTTAAATGTGCGAACATGAATATTTGAGAGAAGCTTCATCCCAAAGTTCCAGATAAGAACTAAGACTCCCCTACGACGATTGCAAGAGACTTCAAAGCCAAGGAAAATCAAAGCTCATTCATGACGAAGTGTGAGTGCATCTATGACAACTATCACAAGAGTTCCTTCCCATCATCCTTAGAAGTTGTTTAGGGCATCTTAATTTCATAAATATTTTATATTGTCTATCTTTGTGTTTTCTCTTTTATTTGGTTACTCTTTTTGTACATTGAGTAATTTACCTCTTTTGTACATTGAGTAATTTGCCTCTTGTGTTAGATGAATAGATTTAGGTCTAGGGTTAAGGCTTATCTAGGGATAGATATGCTATGGCTAAACAGTTCAAGGGGTGAGCCGATATAGAAAACCTAAAGAGTGTTATTCATCACCTTGATCTTCAACGTCATGAAGATCCAAGTTTTGTAATCATCCTTAAATATATTTTGAACTTGCTTTTCTTTTAATCTTCAAAACTCTTTATCACTGAAATTTTTATTTCAATAATTTAATTTTTTATTATTCACAAAGAACTTTATAAAAGTCATTATTCCCTTATTCACCCTACCGCTCCCCCCTCTAAGGGCACATCATGACCCAATAAGTGGTATCAGTGCTAAGTTGCTCCCAAATGTTTAATCACCTAGAATAAGAGCACCTCATGATATCATATCCCATAGGGGAGTGGAATCTTTTGTTGCATCCTTAGGTGCCCTTAGAGGGGGGGGGGGGGGGGTGGGGGGGGGGGTGAATAAGGGCTTTTTGGAATTTAAATCTTTAATAGAAATATTAGAGTTGCTTAAAGAAGTTACAAAATATTTTATAGTGAAAGAATATATTTTATATTTTAGAAAATATTATATTGATGATTATTTTTAAAGGAGGCCGAATTTCAATATTTATTCACTACCGCCAACGTTAGCAACAAAAAGTGAAATTCATGTGTATTTTAAAAAGTAATTTGTAATATGTTTGTTTTAATGCTTTGAGGGACAAATATTATTTAAAATATTTCTGAGCACAAAATAAAATTAATTTAATAAAACAATGAAAAGCATAATTTTATTTCATAAGGATTGATTACAAAACGTTTGGTTTCAATAATGCTAGAAATCGAGACAAAATATTTAAAACTCTTTTTCATTTTCTATACCAACCCTTCTCCAAAGGACTGGTTAGTTATAGTCTATCTCTCCCAGATAAGGCCTCGAACCGCCCCTAGATCTAACCTAGACTTAGTCGCCTCTACCTGCGGCGAATTGTCAAATCCTCCACGGAACCCTATGCCCAATCGGGACGATTTTTCCTCCAAGTCTCGTAAGACTTAGTTGCCCCTACATACAATGAATTTCCCACGGAATCCTTCTCGGAATCCGACGTTCTCCCCGAAAGATTTTCCCACTCCAGTTAAAAACGAATAAAATAAAAGATTACAAGATAAATAAAATATGCAAGAAAAAAAGAGTCCCTAAAGATTTCTGAAGGTGAAGATGAAAGCGATGTTGATATCGTCATTCTTGGTGCGTTCATCCTTCGTGTTGAATATGCATGTTAGTGTTTCCCCTTCAAAATCTCATTTTGATCTTCGTGTTCACTCAACGGAGTTCTCTTGATCTTTGGATACGAGCCTCTCTCAATATATTCAGAGTTTTGGCTTGGAGAGCAAATGAATTGATGCAAAAGAAGAAGTGGAGTCGCTCTTTAAATAGGTCTCGGGAGCTACCGTCTGCGTTAGTACTACAGTCGGGCATTAGCTATATTAGGAAACTTTTCTATATGCAGATATCTATATTTTTGGTAACTGTTTCTTCCAAAACTAGACCTTCCAAAAACTACTGTCGGGCGTTAGCACTTGCTAAATCTGGCTTCACCTAACCTTCCTTTTCTATCATGTTGATATTGCCTTTTTTGATATATGCTTCTGCCAACGTTAGTTATTATCCCCCGTGATGAAACCTGGATATCGGTTCAGCGAATTTCAGACTAGAGTGACAATTCATGTTACTTGGCCTGTCATCGAGTGCTCAAGGTAGGTCAATTCGAGCCTGGATTTATCCTTCACTAATTTGAAGTGGTTGCCTACTCACAAACTCAGTGAGATGAAGCGTGGAGGTCTCATCGCTCACCCGCAAGCTCGTGTTGCGTCTTCCCCCCAAAGTCAAAAGCTGAGTTCGGCACCTTGGATGACACGGAGCAAGAACTCTCCGAAATTCAGGAGCACTGGGAGGCTGGATCTGCCTCTCCAAGGTGCTTTGAGGGGCTATTTATGGGCAAACCACAAACCAGGGGCAAATCCGTCTTTTGTGGCATGCAGATAACGGCCTTCGCCTTTTGGTTTTTGCTATCAGCACCCTTGATTAGTCTGCGGATAGAAGAATCCCGCTTTTTGAGATGGCTAAGGACAGACAAAGATAAGATGCGAGCAGGCGTAAGGGAGAGCCGACTCTCCTTGCTGAGGCGAGTACACGAAGTGAGGGGTGTTGCCTCGCCAGCTTGTTCGACTCGCGACCGCCCCCTTGAGTAAGGGACTCATTTTCGCGAGCTGGTGCCTGTCTGTTGAGTCTGCCTCGTGATCATCCAAGCTGCCTCCCCTAGCCCAAGTTCTCTTAATGGGGCTCACCCTGCCCTAGTTGGGCGATGTCTGGGCTGGGGTTGCTAAATTGGGGTTGTACACAATCCCTGCTTCTTTGTGAGCTCACCAGAGGTTGGAAAGAAACCATCCAACCCTGATTTGGCGAGCCCTGCAAGTAGGATGTTAAGTTGCATCGACTTCCTCGACTGACTCTATAAATAAGGTGGTGAGGGTAGGGCTATCTTTAACAAGCCTCTTCAACCGACCTGTTGCCCCTTTGATTATCATGGACTCGCCTAACCAGGAAGACATTGAGGCCATTACCTTACTCGGTGGGGTCTTCGGGTGGACAACCCTGGGCGAGCTCGAACTAAACAAGGCAACAGCAGAATGACGACCCCGATCGACCTGACCTCTTCCGCGCCTTCTCCGTGGCACGCACCATCCCGAGGAGTGGTGGTATCGGCTGGAGATGAGGGCCAGCTTCCTATGGAAAGCTGTCCTACCACTGTCATGGTACGTGAATCTGTTGTTCCTTGTCGTGTTATCACTTCCTTTGATTACGACATTCTGTGATTCTTTAGGTTGGCGACGATGCCACCGTTGTGGTGGCCCTGGCGACCTCGTCGGATGGTGGCGGCTCAGGGACGAAGAATATAAAACTACCAAAAGGGAAAAAGCGATCTCTCCCACCTGTGCCAGGTGATGGCCTTTCCACCCTCCGATCACAGGGAGAGCCCGCAAGCAACCCCCTTCCTCAACTGCGCACTCGCTCTGGCGTTTGGTTGGCGACACCACTACTGAGCACCATGCCGACCACGTGTGTCTTGGCAGTCATGCAACCCCGCCCTTAGTGATCGACACCAAAATTGTTAGCTCGCCCCCCACCCCCACCTGGAGGAGGGCGAGTCGATTTGGCCTCGCACAGGGGGAAAATCTTTGTTGATGAGGCCGCCCTACCTCAAGAAGGGCAATGTCGCCTCACCTCATGGTAACTTCCCGATACCCTCGTTCAATTCCAGGATTCCTTCTCAACTTTTATCCTCTCATTGTTGTACTAACTCGCCCTCTTCCCGTGACCTTTCATTGTTGGGCATTCTCCTCGAGCCGACTCCACCCATGGAATCCAGCCCGCTTAGTGAACTGATGACTGACCCGCAGGCGGAAAGAGGCGATTTCAGTGCACGCTTTCTTAAGGTGTTTGCCGCACATGACCTGACCCTTGCTACCGCGACCCATCAGGAAGTCAGGCAGGGGCTTGGCGAGGCCCGGGGCCGTGCAGAATCACTAGATAATTTTAACGCGTCGCTGGAAGGCAATGGCAGTCTCTTCTTGCGGATGTTGGACGCTAAAGAGAGGATCAACGAGCTGGAGACCCGCCGCCAGAACGTGGTCGAGGATCATCTGTATAAATTTGGCTAGGTCGCGAGCACAGTTGGTGAGGCGAATAGGCTGGAGTAGTACCTACACAGGGGTACAAATCACCTTCAGTGAGCTTAAGAACACCTCCACAAAGCCCACGACATCACCTGGACGATGCATCATCTCGCCCGTCCACGCGTGAGGGGTCGAGGCGTGCCCATTCCCCCTTAGGGGTCGAGTGTCTTATCATTGTATACTAGCATAGAGATGTGCAAATTACTTTTGTGTTGTTAGACTTTTGTGCTCACGCAGGATAGACGAGTAAAGGATATTTTTTGTATACGGCGAGTATAATATAAATCATTTTGCTGGCGTGTTTTGTTCTAATAATTTTTTGTTTGCTTATTTTTTTAGTGCTAGGCGCGACGCGAGTTCGAGACTGGTGAGCATGCGACTCGCGGGGGGTGCTGGGAGATCGCGAGATCGGGGTTGGCTTGTTCGGCTGGGAAAACTTATAAATAAGGGGAGGGTCAGGGTTGGTGATGCACTTGCTTCCTTTCTAGCTCCCAGATTTTACCATCTTTTCAGACCTTCTTCTCGTCTTGCTTCTCGACATGGTTCACGCGGAGGGCGAGGAGAGTTGAGCGCACTGCGTCGCCAACTTCGTCGATCATTACTTTCCCAAGCCCAAAACAATGTCGGGAGAGCCTGAGGCCTTCAAGGCAAATTATCTCCCCGCGGGTTTCTCCACGAGACGACCTCTACCAAACGCGGGCATCAATTGCTTTTTTGACGACAAGCTCGCCTCCCCTCTCACCTACTTCGAGGCAGGATTGTGACTTCCCCTCTGGCCCGAGGTGGTCCATGTCTTCAAGTACTTCGGGTTGGTTCCCGCGCAGGTCAACTCCAACGACATCAGCGCCCTCGTCGTCTTCGCGTGCTAAATACGCGAGGAGGGAATTGAGTTCGACCTCACAACCTTTCGGAAAATCCTCAACCTGAAAGTGACCGGCGAGGGCGTCGTCTTCTTCTCTAGTGCCTGTGTCAGATTGGTGGAGACGATGAACAAGGTCCATTACTGGACCAACAAATTTGTATTTGTGCGAGGTGCATTCGGGTCGCAGCCCATGGCGCCCGTTCAGCGGAGTGAGAACGCGCGTGTACAAACCTCCTAAAGTGACAGGTGATGCCCTTGCACTCTACGAGATGTTGAAGGGCAATGACTTCGATGTTTTGTACCTGAGACGCTGTCAGGATCAGCTCGCCGACGTCATTCCTGGGACAGGTAGGTTGCCGCCTTCTACCCCACTATATGGTCTCGCCTCGTTTGTATTTTTAGTTGACACGCTTTTCTCAGGTTTGCGGACACTTCCTCAAAACCTACAATGCGCGGCCGGCGGGAAGCAACCCGTCCAGGAGCTCGTATCGCTAGATGCCAAGACGACCCCAAGACTTCTCATCATCACCTCGGCGGCCTCGAGAGATAAGGGCAAGGCACCCGTAATAGATGCCTCCCCTGCCGAGCCTAAGACCAAGGGGCCATGGATTGGCGAGGCGGGTTCCACCCCTGTCGAGAAGCAGCCAACCACTGTTCCCAAGCTGAGTTGCGAGGAAGACCCGAAGGTTTTGGCTAGGGGAAAGACACTGAAGGAAGCCCCTCGGGCCCATGCTAACTCCAGGTTGGGGATGCACGTACAAGATTTGGAGGGTGTCACCCTCCTGGAATGGTTTGGGGGAGAGCACAGGGCCAGCCTGAGCTCGCGACTGCCCTCCTAGATGGAGGACGAGGACATCAACGACAACACGATCAACCTCCTATTCAGCCTCTACAGTCGGGAGAATGCGGCACTACTAGAGGGAACCTCCATCCGCGAGCTGGCAAATTGTGGGAGTCACTCCTTCATGCGTGTTGCCGAGTTATTCCACCAGACGGTGAGACACGCTCTCAGCACGCGTCACAAGCTTGGGGATATGTTGACTACCTTGGATGCCACCAACCAGAAACTAGCCCGAACAAAGGATGAGTTGGGGGAGGCGGGGGCCACGCTGGACACCATGCAGCAGGAACTAGCCAGCGCCAGGGCTGAGCTTGCAACTACTCGTTACTCCATCTCGCAGACCCACCAGTGAGGTACATTTTCCACTTTTGATCCTGCGAGTTAATCTTTTACTCAACCTGGCACTTCTTTGTAGTCTACCAAACTCGTGTGGACGGAGCATACTTCCAAGCTGGAAGAGGAGCTGAGGGAGGCTCGTTCTCAAAGTGACTACTTCGCCAATTGTCTCGCTGAGGCGGAGTTGAACCTGTTGGAGTGTCGCCGTTAAGCTGAAGAGAGGCCTATTGGCGCCGCTGCGCCGGGCTCCTCGATCTCGGATGTCAGAGTCCACCATGCCCTAGTTGTGGACGCCACATGACTCGTCGTGAAGCGTTTTTGGTTGCGAGGTGGCTTGAACGCAGCGGGTCTTGCAGTCACTCCGAAGTTGCTAATCCCGAAACTCTTTCCTCCCCCAGAGAATTTACCGTCCGCGAGTCCGCACGATAACGAGGCGAGAGAATGATTCTTGGATTGTACCCCGTTTTCATTTTACATTTGTTAATTTGAACCCTTTGGCCCGCGTGAGTTCACATGTGCCTTTATGTCTATAAATATTTTATCATGTGTTTGATTTTTATTTGCTCGCTCCTTTCATTCTTAATTTCTGGTATTTCCTGCTCGTGTGTTGATAGTTAGGGGCTATTCTAACCCTTATGCTTAACTCGTGTCATCGACCTTTTCCATGGAGATTTGTTCTTTTCCACGTGGCTAAGACCTCGATTGCTCTGTCACTCCTCGCCACCTAGGCCCCAAATCTCATTTTGCACGAGCCACCGCTTTCACCTCGCTTGGCGAGACGTGTTCAACAGACACTTGGTTTTTATAACCTTCTCTTTTCCCTGCTCTCGAACTTTTGTACTCATGGGAGGCAGGGAGCTCTACCCGAGGGGGTCAACGGCCATGATGTAAGAGGACTTATGCTGGGTCTCGGACTATGTCATTTTCATAGCTTTGGGAACTTGATTCCACTTGAGGGGGTGAGTATCTGATATGCAGGAGAGGAACTCGCGCAAGGACCCGAAATATGATAACATCACAGCTTGAGTACTTGGACTTTATTCGATGGGGCAAGTAGCCGGTATGCGGGAGAGGAGCTGGCACATGGACCCAGTCTACGACAACATCACAACTTGAGATCTTGAATTCACTCGAAAAGGCAAGTAGCCGGTATGCGGGAGAGGAGTTTGCGCAGGCACCCAATCTATGGCAACATCACAACTCGAGATCTTGAATTCACTCTAGGGGGCAAGTAGCCGGTATGCGGGAGAGGAGCTCGTGCAGGGACCCGATCTACGGTAACATCACAACTCGACGTCTTGAATTCACTCGAGGGGGCAAGTAGTCGGCATGCGGGAGAGGAGCTCGTGCCGGGACCCGGTCTACGACAACATCACAACTTGAGGTCTTGAATTCACTTGAGTGGGTAAGTAGCGAGTTGGTAAGTAGCTGGTCTGCGGGAAAGGAGCTCGCGCAGGTACCTAGTCTACGACAACATCACAACTCGAGGTCTTGAACTCACTCGACGGGGCAAATAGTACGTATGCAGGAGAGGATCTCGTGCAGGTACCCAGTCTACGGCGACATCATAACTCGAGGTCTTCGATCTCACTCGAGGGGGAAAGTAGCAAGTATGCAGGAGAGGAGCTCGTGTAGGGACCCTGTCTACGACAACATCGAGGTCTTGAATTCACTTGAGGTGGAAAGTTACCGGTATGCGGGAGAGGAGCTCGCGCAGGGACCCGGTCTATGGCAACATCACAACTGAAGGTCTTAAATTCAATTGAGGGGGAAAGTAGCCGATATGCGGCAGAGGAGCTCACGCAGGAACTCGGTCTATGTCAACATCACAACTCGAGGTCTTGAATTCACTCGAGGGGGCAAGTAGTTGGTATGTGGGATAGGAGCTCACGTAGGGACTCGGTCTACGATAACATCACAACTCAAGGTCTTGAACTCACTCGAGGGGGCAAATAGCTGGTATGTAGGAGAGGAATTCACGCAGGGACCCAGTATACGACAATATCATAACTTGAGGTCTTGAATTCACTCGAGGAGGTAAGTAGCTGGTATGCGGGAGAGGAGCTCGCGCAAGGACCTAGTCTACGACAACATCACAACTCGAGGTCTTAAACTCACTCGTATAATGTCTCCCCTATAATGACCATATAATATGGGTTCGGTCAGGGCCCCACAACATATAGACATCACAGCTTTAGCATTAAAAAGTGATATAAAGAACTACATATCTCAAAACACAGACAACAAGACAGCGGAAACACACAACCAGCACAGAAGTTATCCACAACCATAGGAGTCCAACATGGCCTTAAGGCCTTACAATAATCAAATGTCAAAAACTGTATCAACAACAAACAGAGCAATGTGCCTTAGCACTCCTAGGCTACCTCGACGTGCACGGATTACAGTTCACGGAACAAAACATTCAACACTATATAAACTAACAGAAGAGAGAACACTTCATAAGGCTTAGGACTTTTTGACCGGCGAGCTTGCTCCGGCGTGCGATCCTTTCCCTATAAAAGTTTTATTATAACGTGGGTCAACAAAGGCCGACCTCAACTGTATAAACAACACATCTCCTCCCGGCCGTCTGAAAGACTTTATTTTCAATAGTAGCTAAACACCTAGAGGGGGGGGGGGGTGAATGAGTTTTTAAGTCTTTTCTAACAATCTTTTTACTATGGTGAGTTGTGATTTAGTTTTGGGTTAGCTTTCAAGATCACACAACAACACACGAGATATTTATAGTGGTTCCTCAAGGTCTTGGTACATTCATTGTCCCTCTCACCTTTCTAATAGTGTGTTATATAACATCTCTCAAACAACTAGATCCCTAGGAGTGGTTTTGTCATGACTAGGTCATGACAAAACCCAAAGAAGTTCAAAAGACCAAGTGAGCAAAGATACAAGGTGAAAATCACCTTGGTCTGCCTATAGCACAACCTCACCACTAGACCTAGGGTTTGATCTTAGGGCTTCAACTTGACTCCATGATCCCACCACAACACCCCTAACCTCTTGGGTGGTCCATAGGGTCACTAAGGACCCATTGAGGGGCAATCAAGTGGTCGAGTTGACCTAAGTTCACCCTAATCCTAAATAGGTCAAACTGACCTACATATGGCCAATTGACCTTCCCTTAGCTAAATGGACCCCACCTACACCTTCCTAACCCTTAAGGGAGGTCAATGGGTCACCAAGGATCCATTGGGGTCAACCCAAAAGGTCAATTTGACCTAAGTCAACCCTATCCCCAAAGTGATCATAGTGCCCTAATTAAGGGTCAAGTGACCTCCAAGGTGTCAAGCCAACCTTACTCAACCCTACCTAGACCTTAGAGGAGGCCAATGGGTCATCAAGGACCCATTGGGAGCAACCCAAAGGGGGTCAATTTTACCAAGGTCAACTCCACCCTAGTATTAAGTCAAACTAGCTCAAATGGGCTAACTCAAGGTCAAGCCTAATCCACTTAGGCTAGCCTTATTTCCATTAATAATATGGGTTAGCGGGGTGCCTTTAGCCTGAAATAACCATCAAATTTGGCCATGGTGACTAGGAGAGAGAAAAGCTTCACTCCCCCTTTAATGGAGGAGAGAGAAAGTGAGGAGAAAGAGGCCATTCATGGCTTGGAAGGCCAAAGGCCTCCTCTCTTCATCTCCAAGGCTTGATCCATCTCCCCTGGTCAGTTCTGAAGAGGTCAACAGCCCTGGTTGGCCCCATTGGTGGCTGTAATGAAGGAAATTTCAATGGCCGAAATTCTCCTTCAAGGCCATTAATGACATTGATGTCATGGTCACTCCCCTCCCTCATTTGGTTATTTTAAAAGCTTCACCAGGCTGAGAGGAGGCGTTTCCACCATTTACCTAAAGAAATCGAGCCCTTCCACTGTACTGTTGCAGAGCACTCGCAAGCTCAGAATCCGACAATGGCGTCATGTCGATCGGCAAGGCTTCACGCCTCCCAGAAGGTCTCGTCCCTCTCCTCTCTTCTAGTGGGTATATCTACACTCGACGGCTGCCGGAATTGGGGCCAATTGGCCCAAGAACGGCATGGTCGAAGGCTTGGTTTTTCAAGCTTTTTCTTCCACCCACAAACCACTGTTCCGGCCACCACCGGCCGGCCAACCACCGTACGTGAATCGCCAGCCACCACTTCAACAAAGGTGGTGGTGGCGGTGGCCGGCCGGGAAGAGGAGCGGGTGGTCGGGAAATCGCCAGCCAAAATGGCCCAGGACGGGCTAATCCTGGTCGTTGGAGCGTTGGAGAAGACGAAGCGATCCCGTCGATCCTGCTTCAAGATTTGTGCAGAATCTAATAATTTATTATTTGTATTTAATTCAATTCTATTACTTAAAATACTGAGAATGTTTTGATTTATTAAAAATACCTAGAGCCCCCTACAATGAAAGTGTCCTACATGAAACTTGTAGCCCCTAAAGTCTAGTTTATTTTAAAAATAGTTTCAACCAATTTGGGTCAGTGGTCTGACCACAACACACCAAATGGTGTAGCCTATACATAGGGCTAGTCAGAAATTAAATTGAGTGTCCCATCAAACCATTCGTCCAAATGACTTGAGATTTTGGATGGTTGTCGCTCCTATCCATACCTAAAACATATCCAAAAATGAGAATTTTTGGAAAACATTTTCCTAAAGCTTTTGAAGAAATTTAATAAATCATGTATGAATTATTTAAGGGTTCTAATGACCTCTAAACCCACCAAAAGTTTTGGTGGTTGTCTTTTAGGGTCATGACATGACTCTTATAAAAATCTCAGCCAAATTGGGTTTGATTTGATTAGGTTTTGGGTGACACCAAAGTGTGGCCCTTTAAGGGCAAATTAGGGCAAAAGTGTGCTTGGGGCATGGAGGGGCCAATACTCACCCAAAGGGGATAGTACCTTAGCCAGAGCCTCAAGGTTAGTTTAAACACCCCATCATGAAGTTTGAGATGGATAGGGGTGGATTTGCCCTAGGACCCTAGTTCAAACCCTAAGGTTGAACTTTGAGGGTTTGTGAAGGACATGTTGTGAAATGTCCTTGTATGGACTTGGAGTTTTGTCCATGAGGTCATAGGGTGGTGAATAGCCCTACAAAGAAATTTGGTGACATTTATACTTAGACACACAACTTAAATCAATTAGGAATTGTTTAGGCCTATACCTTTTATGGAAATATTAAAGGGTCATAGGACCTTGGATGTTTATGAAATACTAGTAGAAGAGTTTTTATATCATTATGAGACTCTGAAATTTATTGTAGGGTGTTTGGAAGACAGTAGCTCACACTTGTAGTTATAACCTCTTTGTTGCCCCTATTGATGATTTTGATAAATCCATGGTTAAACTAACTTGTAATTGTATGAAACCCAGTCAGTAATGTTTTATGATTATGTTTAAGCTATGACAAATTTTGTGTAATTTTTGGATTATGATTGGTGGTACTTCCTTCTTTACCTTTAATTACTGCAAATATCTTGAATTAATTAATCAGAGGCTAATATATTTATGAAAGTTTGTAAAACTTGGTACTCTCTGATATTTTGGCATCATATAGTGACCATAAGTTTTGGAAGACCGTAACCTACGAAAATCTAGTACTTCATGTTCAAAACCATCCATGGTCTAATTTTAGGAAAACTTTGATAAATGTTAAATTAATTAGGAAAATTACAAGTTTCTGGTGTTAGTCCAAATATGACATTATAAACCCCCAGTAAAAAATTTAGGACATTTGGAAGAATATTTGAAGGGGTCACCTTTCATACCCATCATGTAGCCTAGGTTGGTCTGCATATAGTAAAACTGCAGAATTGTGTTAGCATGTGGGAAGGACATATGGAGTTGGGTTAATGATATACTGATTTGGTAAAGTGAAATTGAGTTCATCATTGGGAGTCATGATGGGGAGGGTATTGATTTGGCTAGTGTTAAGTGGTGCTCGGGATCGACGAAAGATCGTTTTTCCTGAGGAGAGAGAGAGTCTAAACACACTAGGGTTAGACATAGTATAGCATTAAATGGGATTGGGACCTGGGTAGATATCAATAATAGTAAGTGTCTTGCGAAAGGGAGCTTTGGGCTTCAGCCCATCGTAGTTCTTAGTGCCTCCGAGAGCCCTTCACAGAGAATGTCCTCTGCAGTCCGAGGTTAATCTAAACTGTAAGACTAAAATGAATACAAGAGTAATTAGCAATAATCTAGGACTTCACTTTCACTCACCTCGATACTTTGTGAGGTTTGTTTGGTTAGGTTGGTCGAGCGGTAGGCTCTGTGGTTAGGAAACTAACAGGTTAGTCTGGGGAGTCGATGGCTCGGGAACTCATAGTTGCATGTGCATAAAAGTGATGGGTCTTTGGTATTTGACGGTCATTCACACCGACGTCGTTACGCTGACTCGGCGGGTGTGGTGGACACTTGGCCAAGGTAAAGTCTGGCGGAGGGTCAGTAAAGTACGCGGATACCCTGGTTGTGTCCTTCAGGGGCGTACGTAAGGGCTAGGCCTGCTAGTGTGAATACCCGTCTAGGAGTGGGGTGGCTCGACCCATTGTCTCCATTTGCCGTGGCGGAGGCTCCTGGGAGTGATGCTAGCTTTCAAATATGGGGAACTAAAGGTCTGTGCGCATAGAGTCGTGTGTGTGTGTTACACTTGCATGAATCATGACATAACATATCACTACACTCATACCTGCATTAAACCTGATACCTCATCGTATAAATTGGTATGAGCCTTTTTATACGATGAGAGCCTTGCAAAAGATCCCTTAACTTATAAGTTTGTATGGACATTCATATAAGTTAAGGTTACTTATTTCCTAGATTACTTTTCATATACTTACAATTCTGTTTTACTTGATTACTCTACTATTTTTCTTATGATATAACTGTTAGCTTACCTTACTTTCACAACTCTATAGATTTACCATATGCCTGCTAGAATAGGTCCACCGTCATCTGTTTTGACCACACTCTCCACCTTCATAGCTTTCATATCACTCCTCCGGCACGGTGCCTAAGAGCCATTAGGGGAGGGGTGGGGGAAATCAGGCTTAGTCTTATTGACTAACGGTCGGTGGACCCAACATTTCAGAGGCTCCGGATGGGGGACAGGGAGAAGCAGCAGGAGATACAGCACCAGCGGAGTACGGTGCACATGGAGGTGAGCCAGTCTAGTACAGGAGCACAGGCTTCTGGCCCTATGAGTGTTAGTTTCATTAGCTTCCGCGAGAGTCTTGTAGTGAGGATTTGATGTACCGGGCTTAAGCCCGTTTATATTTCTATTTGCCTTTCGGCTTCAGTACTTCTTCATCATGTGGACATTGCTGTGATTTCTATTTCATATTATATGTGATATATGGACTTGAACTTATCTGTATACTTCTCTTTCTTTGGTGATCGTTGAGGCCGGCATGATCGACATTTTGTAGTAGCGACCCACCCGAGCGTCGCTGTCACCGCAAAACGACGATTCTGAGCATAAGACCCGGTAGCGTAGCAAAAAAAAGAGGGTCTTACATGTTAGACAATGCCAACTTCTCCAAACTCGTCTTCAAGAGCTTACAACACAGATCCATCAGGATCTCTCAGACTCATCCAAGTCGTACCTCAGGCCCAAGGCTCTATCACTCAGAGCAAATGAAGCTCCTACAGCTCAGTGATCCACATATGACCTACCTCAGACTTTAAACAAAGTCCTACCACTCAGGCTAGGAGGGTATCCCTACACTCAGATCCGCGGGAGGATCTTACACTCAGTGAATGAACTCACCTACAGCTCAGGCACACAGGCCCTACCTCAGATCTATAGAAGGATCTTACACTCAGCTTTTATAAATCAGGCTTACAACTCAGATCAGCTAAGATCCTACAGAGAAAATGTTGTTTGTTGTTGATGATTTGACTACAAAGAGATGATCTCTAAGTCTGCCTCTTTCTGAACTAAGAATACTCAGTCATATACCTTTCACAACACCAAGAATGGATCTTCAAGAATATTCTGCTTGTGCTGTAAAACCACTCAGGAAGAAGTCTTACTGAACTTAGTTGTTGAAGGTGAGACTATCAGTAGCAACCTGGTTGAACTTTAGAACAATAGTTAGAGAGTTTTCTTCAAGCTCTGCAACTCTGTCGAGAGGAAGAAGATGAAGCTCAAAAACATTTTTCCCAAAAATTAAGTTCTTTTTCCTCGGAACTCTGAATAAGTATTTTGCTGTCCAACGACTCTCTGAGCAGTATGGACCACTAGAGCAGATAGCTGCACCACCACTTTTGCATTAATTACTGTACAACAGGCAAGTGGCGCCTTTTGTCCTATAGTAAGACGATCCCGCGTTATTTGAATTCTTGCTGACGCCAGCATGACTCAGCTCCTGTGGACTTAGCCAAAATTCCAGTAATTCTACTTGGGCGTTGAGTGAAGCCTTATCACTCAACGCACTGGTACTTAGCTGAATTCTATCTGATGGCGTTGCGTGCGTTGAGTGATCCTTTATCACTCAACGAATATAGACAATTCTGGTCTAACAGCTTAGGCGTCGAGTGAACCTTCATTACTCGACGCATCTGGACTTAGTTGATTTACTCTGCTAGAAGGCGTTGAGTGTAGCTTATTCACTCAACGCTTTCTGACTTTGCATGTTTTCTTGATGAGACGTTGAGTGGTCTGTCTTCACTCAACGCTTCTGTATTTAGTAGGATTATCTGTTAAGGAGGCGTTGAGTGAACTGTCTTCATTCAACATTTCTGAACTTAGACAGATTTCTTTGACAGCAACCTTGCGGCTTTGACTACATGTTGTCATGTCGATGCTTTTGTTTCTTAGCGTTGAGTGACCTGCCTTCACTCAACTCTTCTGAACTTAACCATGTTTTTGCTTTGACAATAATGAGGATTTGACTGCTTGAGCATCACTCGATGCTTTTAGCCTCTTGGCATTGAGTGAACTGCCTTCACTCAACGCTTCTGGACTTAACCAGATTTCTGCTTTGCTCATATCCTGTCATGAGTCCATCTGACTTTGTGACTTTGACAACCTGTCAAATCAGTTTAACAAAGTACAACTGCATACATTGAACTAATAGCATACATCAAATACATTTTTGTGTATACCATTGACTTGTGCGCCTTCTTCAAATCTGGGACATTGTGATCAATGGACCCGACAATCTCCTCATATTTGAAGAAGTTAGAACCTTAGTCAATGATACACACTTATTTAATTAAGTAGATAAACATTACAGAATATGAAATCAATAACATGTAAATGAAAGCCATAAGATTTAAACACACATAATTAAGATATTTATTTAATGAAATGTTCATAAACAGATAGTGTGCTTAATACAAAATATTCATATTCCAACAGCCTCTTAAGGAAAGACAGAAACATCTCAAGTTTCAGGTTCCTTAATCACAATCCCCCTATTTGGTTTTTTGGCAGCCTGCTCTTTGTCTTTGTTGTCCTTTTCCTTTTCCCTCTGTCTTTCAAAGTAACTATAGGGCTTGGGGAAATATTTGTTAGGCTCCATAGCATCTGGTGGCAGTGCACCAGTCTTTTTATCCCTTTTGAATCTTCTCCTTAGCTCTTCATTATTTTCAAGCTTGGCCCATTCTAGAGAGCTGAAGAGCATTCCTCTTTCAGTTTTCTTGGATTTGACTTGGTCCCAGGCAGACAATATTATGGTCCTTGATTGAGGACTCCACTGCTCAAAGTATGGCCTGGACTCCATCTCTTCTCTGTATCTCTTCTTGCTGAGCTCAACTTCTTCTTCATCAGCAGCGACTGATTTGCCTTTGGCCCTGACAATCTGCTCAACAATGGGGCTGAATGCAGGAATTACATCAACAGTTGAAGGTTCAACCCACTGAGCACCACTTTGTTCAGCATACTGGCCACCACTCTGATCAGCAACATATTGGTCACCACCCTGAACATCACTATATTGAGTAACATACAGATCTTCAAGGATTGGTGCAGTTTTAATGTTTTTATATAAGAGTTGCTTAAGACCCATTGAGCCTCTGATTATATTTATAGTCCAAACTGCATTCTCAGTGTTTGCCTTTATCATTGTTTTCTCCCCCTTCCTGATCTCTTCAGATGTGATCTTAGTCAGGGAGGTGCTGGCCTTAGTTAGCTATACATCCAGATAGTTTACACCCTTGGTGAAATGGTCCTTGAGCTGAAGCATGTGATCATCTAGAACTTGCTGCATGCATCCATTCTTCTCTCAAGAATAGTCTTGTGTGCTTCCGTCACTTCCTTCTATGCATTGTGGATTGCTATCATGTTGCCGGAAGTAATATTCTGATTCTCCATAATGTCATTTTGTGTTTTTTTGACCTATTGAAGCATATCTTCAGTGAATGTTATAGCAGGTGCAGCTCTCTTGAAGAATTCCACAATGTTGGCTTACAATAGATTCACCTCAAACCTGATAGACTTTATCTCAGAGATCTTGTCTCACTACCTTGATGGTGTCATCAATGTAGTGTTCTAATTGTCTTCTCTGATCATCTAGCAACCCTTTGAGTTAGGCTAGAAAAGAGGAGGACATCTGATCAGCCTTTGTAGATGTTACTTGGTCACCTATCTCCTTAACCCTATATCTGGTAGTAATCCTTTCTTCAGAATCAGGCATCACATATTCTGAAGAGTGTTCTTCTGCATGTATATTGGCAGTATGAGTGTCTTTATCAGATGCAGAGGAGACAATCTCATGCACTATATCATGAGCAGGGAGTTCAATGTGAATCTCCTCCTCAGCTTGAGCCTTGCCCTTAAGGACATCTTGGTTTTCACCATTCCCCATGGAAATCTATGGCACTGAGGTGGCAGTGACTGGAGCATCTTCCATTGTCCTCTCAAGAACTTGTTCCCCCTCATCTTGAGGGTAGATTAGGAAAACTTCAGGACCCTCTATAGTTTCAGCAATCCTTTTATGCAGATTTTCAATGAAGGTGTCTAATTGTTCTTGAACAGATTGGACAGTCTCCCCCTCACTAGGTACAGGTATCTGGGAAGTCTCCCCCTCAACTTTAGCACATATATTTTCCACTTGTTGATCATCCAGTGTGCCCATAGCACCAGCTTGGTTTTCTTCAGACTGAGTTCTTGCCAACTGGTTCCTTTTAGCAAGTTCAGGAGATATGGAAACCTGAGCACTCATGTATCTTCTGGTTTCTTCAGTAGACTCAATGAGTTGGGTATTATGTGGCTCCTCTTCACTCTTCTCAGAGGAGCTGCTCTCTGTGCTTTCCTCAGGAATCTGAACAGCTTTCTTCTTCTTGTTTTCAACAGTCTGAGCATGTGGCAACAGAACTCTGTCCCACCTCTCGAGCATTTTTGAATCTATCCTTCTCATATAATGATTTTTTATTCTTAGCCTTATGTTAAGGATCCTGTAACACTGTTGTGCAGAAACAGAGATAGAATTCTACCCAGGTTTGGCTCTTGGATGCATTCTACTATTCTGTCAAAAAAGAACTCTTCCCCAATCTATCTTCTTAGAAAGAATTATCCTTGTCATTAACTCGAACATCTTCTTGGAAATTTTATCATGAGACCCAGACTTGCACAGCAATGCCTTCCCAACCACATATGCAAGTAACTTTCCTTTCAAGTTCAGTTCCCTTCGCAAGATTGATCCAGTGGAATGCTTTGGCAATCCACACCACTTCAGGGCAGTTTTGACATCAGATTGATCTCATTCTCTTCTTCATCAGATATCCTAAACTTGGGTAGTTGCAGTGTCTTGCTCAGTCTCTTAGGTGTAACTTTGACCTTATTTCCATTGATGAAGGACCTGATTTTAATGGATGAAGAGTCGACCTTTGAAGTTGAGTATAACTTAAGTACTTCTCTCTTCCAAAGCAGAATGGGCTCTGACAGAACATATTCTAGGTCAGCGACCTGCAGCAGATGGAGAACTACCTGAACCTCCTCAGGCGCATCCTTCAATCCATTTCTAACCAGCTCTGAGCCCTCGAACAGGAAATCTAACCTCCTTGGCTCCATCGCTTTTGTGAGTTGCTGTAGATTTTCTGATCTTTCATTGTTTCGTCGCAAGGGATAGGTAAGGGCAAGGAATAGCGTATTTTGTTCTAAGCAGATACTGTTCTATTTATATATTCCACTTATTTGAGAATGTGGAGATGCACGTAGTTGTTTCGAGGATCATGAGGAGATCAACAACTAAGATTAATCTTGTAGATTAGTCGTAAATAGACGTCCCTGGGAGCATGTGTTGAGTGAACTCGACGCACTCAACGCTCTCGACGTCTAATGTTATCTCGACACACTTGACGCTTGAGCACATATACTCAGCGCACTCAACGCTTGGACACTTAGTCCATCACAGTCTTGATAACCTGCAAGAGATATCATATCTGTCTGCAGCATTTCTGACAGGTAGATTTGCCCTAGCACTAGGCACATTGGGGTTGTGTCAACAATCTATGGCAAAATATCTCACTATGGCACAGCACCAACACTCATGAATATTGTATCTCCTTTTCTGAATAGCTCTTGTAGATTGAAAGCTGAAAGCAGCTGACTATTCAGAAGGGAGAGCAGCAGCCCTCTTCATATTTTTTTCAGTAAGAATCTGACTGAAAGTTAGTCTGTCAGTAGATGTGTGTGGCTTACTGTGAATGCAACTAACATCAGTCTTCCTTGCAAAAGAAAAGTTGTTGATTACATCAGAGATAGCCAAGTCAGGCTTACTGATTGACTTACTTTTGGTCTTAGTCTTTGCTGGAAGAGCTTGACTATTGGCTAC
The DNA here is from genome assembly GCA_039583875.1 of Platanthera guangdongensis. NCBI lineage: Eukaryota > Viridiplantae > Streptophyta > Magnoliopsida > Asparagales > Orchidaceae > Platanthera > Platanthera guangdongensis. The sequence continues at coordinate 183,048,635 of CM077147.1, forward strand.
TGCCTTATTCTTGAGTGTGGGGGCTGGTGCACCAAAAATAAATGGTCTATAATGGGTCATCTGGATTTCCTCATGGGGAGCCTTTAGTGCACTCACACCCATGTCCTTTCTCCCTCCATTGTAAGATACTCTTGTATTCTTACAAGTAGAGTTCTCATTTTCCCAATGACCATAAATACTATCTTGGTCATACATGTTAAATGAGAGAATTATCTTATGAAAGTTTGTCTGAGGCACTACAGGAGCTTTGCCTTTCCCTTTGGGATGTGCATCTCTGAAATTTCACTTGAACCTCAAACCTCTCTTATTCTTTTGAGAAGTAAAGGAGTCTATCAGTGGCAGCACTATTTTGGGCTTTGAAAATCCAGCCACTAACATTCTATCCTTAAGGAGCTTTTCTTCAAGATCCATAATGATCGTATTCTTATAACTGATGGTCCCAATCTGAATGATTGAGATAATCTTCAGCTGGCTGACTTCCCTTCTCATCTGTTCGAGCAGGGGTGCTGAGTTAGAATGCAAGGAAGCAGCTAGTTGTAGGAAGACAATTTCCTTGTCATGTTTTTTGACTAGCCGCTTGCTCCTTTTCAGAGCATCCAGAATGACATTATATTTGTCAATCAATTGATTGACATTTTCCTCAGATGCTGAGCCACCTTCATCACCGGATGAAGGAGCATCAGAATTGGGACTAGTTTCATAATCAGATTCAGAGGAGGAAAATACCTTAACTGGACCAGACTGGTCCTGGCTGGACTCTTCATCTGTCATGGCCATAAGCCTATAACATCCCTTATCATCTTCGTCCACCTCAGTGTCACTATCTGAGTGTGAAAGAGGGGCCCTGATTTCTATCCTTGCAGCTGGATAGTCCCCATCCTCATCAGCAGCAATAACAACAAACAACTCAATGTAGGCTTCATCTTTTACTTCAGAATCTGAGGTTGATGAGTCACTTTGACTCCAGCTCTTCTCATTCATGGCAATAAAGGTCTTTTCCTTCTTGCCCTTTTGGTGGTGATGTTTTTTCTCACCAGTATCTTTTCTCTTGATTGGGCAGTCAACTATGACATGCTCAGGTTTGCCACAAAAATAACAAATAATTTTAGAAGAACTATGTTTGCTAGGTTTTGAGTCATACCTATCTCATTTGGAGAACTTCTCAGATTTGTGGTGATCCCTCTTGTTGTGTGAAGAGGAAGAAGGTTTGTTCTTCCACTATCTCCTCTTCCATCATTTTTTGGAATTGCCTAGAGAAGGCAGCAAACTCCACATCTGACATGTTGCTGTCAGATGAACTTGACTCGCAGCAGTCTGAATCAGCAGGCCATCTTGGTGGAGAAACAATCCTCTCCTTGCTCTTCTTAGAGTTATCTTCCTTGAAGGCCACTGTCCTCTCCTTGGCCTGAGACCTGATGGTGGTCTTCTCCTCCTTCCTGGCAGTTAGTTGCATCTCATATAACAGCAGCTTTCCAAACAAAGTATGAGGAGAATTTCAGCAAGCTTGGTCACCTCTCTGATTGCACAAATCTTTGTGTCTCAGTCTCTGGTTAGAGATCTAATGAACTTATCATTCAGTTCATAATTGTTGAAGACACTCCCATAGATCCTCAGCTCATTAAATGTTCTGAAGAACTTTTCATTCAAGGGGTATTTTTGTATATGCATGTTATGACATATAAAATACCCTAATTTCAAAAGATAAGGCATTTCATCATAATAAATCTACATTAAAAGAGAATAAATGAATGCATTATGCATCAAACTATTAATTACAAACAGTTATTCATAAACTTCTATGAAAACCTAAAATACATTAGAAACCAGCACTCCAAAAGTCACTAAAGCATGGAAATTTGGCATAACTAAAGCCAAACAGATAAATTCACAGTTGCTCAAAAAGTCATATTGCATCAACTATGATTAAAATCAGTAACTCTCAAACCATAAAAAACACAATATATTGGGAAGAATTCAATGGAAGGTCTGTTTGTTTGGACGAAATTAAGAACCTGGAATTAGAATGGAAAGCCCAATATTATTGGAAATTGTATGCTAATTTCAATTCCAAAACCTCATCTTCACCCAAACAAACACTCTAAAAAAGGAATGTTGTCTGCGTAATAGCTGAATCTCATAATAACAAAAATGAATCCAGAAAGAGCATATTCAACTAGCCTTTTGAGTATAGTGTAGCCCATTATTTATAACAAATATTTACAAAACTTTCCAAGAAAGTTAGCATAATTACAGATTGCACCCCTATTATTCATGGTTGTCAGGATCTTACGATCTCACGATCCAGATTTTGTAAATCGATTCAGATTTTATAAAGCGACACTCAATTCAATCCTACCATCCGAATCCGATCCAACCTCAAAACAATCTCATCTAGGATCTCGATCCTGACAACCTTGCTCCTATTATTGTAATTACAAAATCTCCCTTGAATGTTACAAAATATAGGCATTTACCTCTCCTAAAATTCACATTTCATAACATCCATGCACAAAATATCTCCCTTGAAAATGCAGTCTGAGGGAGATATTTTTGTGAAAGAATGTTATAAAATATGAACTTCAGGGGAGATAAATGTTATGTTTTGTAACATTCAAGAGAGATTTTTGTAATTACAATAATAAGAGGGATACAATCTATAAATTTTCAAACTTAGAGGGGAGGTCCAAGTAAATGCCCCTTATTTATAATTACAAAGTAATTTAAAAACTCCTCATAAGAAGAACCTTCAAAATCCAATCTTTCAAATGGTTCCAGAAATCAATATTATGGCCAGAAGAGAGAAGAGAGACCTTGTATGACCACCAATACAGAATCATTGAATACACCACATGAGAAAGATAACATACAGGAATCCAGTCACAGATAAGAGATTTGAAATATCCTTGTATAAATGAAGCAAATAACATAGGATTTGCAGGCTAATGCCCTTCATAAAGTTGACTATATTCAGTACCATGCCTAGGATGATTATGAGCACACAAGTTTCACAAAAGAGTACATAAATTGGGGAAATGTTTGACATAGCATATTTATTATATGGGTCATTTTCTGGAGATGATCTGTTTTACACTGAACCGCGGGGATGGATGGCGGCACCAGTACCAGAATGGAGCTGGTAGGTCCTGCTGGGCATCACCTGAAGAACCTCTGGTTTCTCTGCATAAACAAATCCAAGAAAAATATCAAAGAGAGGCTTCAACCAACAATAAATTTTCTTCCAACAATACACACCATCCATGTACAATAGCAGCAAAAAAGGCAAAACAAATATAGACACAACCAAATGTCATTCATTATCATGATTTTATCTGGGTTTATGAATCTATAAATTTAGGTTTATTCTTTTAAAATATAGACAAACATATCTGATTTTTCCAATTATTGTCTGATATGACTTATGATAATATCGGCCACAATTTTATTAGATTATTTTGGCATATGTATGCTTAAGGCTTTATTTGTTTGGGCGTTTCGCTGCTCCGTTTTGGGCAAACACCGCCGGAAGGAGGGTAAACAAATGAACCTCCAGCGGCGTTTGCTCCGTTTCCACCCGGCCGCCTTGAGAAACGCCCCAAAAAGCTCCGTTTGGAGCAGTCACCTCCCCCCTCCGTTTCAAAAACTCCGTTTCCACCCGCCGAATCGACCCGCAACCGCCGAACCAAATGAAGCCTAAATCATATTTATGTATTGCATTATATATGCTTTAATTGATTAGACATAAAACTGTGTTCTCCTTTAAATGGATTATTCTTACTATTAATTTCGCGCAATGATTTCACATTATGTCTTATTTCCTATTAAGCAAAATATTGAAACATTTAATACATTTAATAGTTAATGGTTTAAATATAATGTATTAAGCACAAGAGAATTGTTACCCCCTCATTTTAATCGAGGCAATTGATATACTTACAGCCATAATGGCTATTCCTACCCCCTCATTTCAAAAAATAAATAAATAAAGCTAAATTTACCTCACAAAGGCCGAACTCTACCCCCTCTCGTTCAGGCATCCCCCCTCTCCAGTCGCGGCTTGCGAAGTTCTCGCCCGACAGCTCCCACATCGCCCCCACGTCCATTTCCGTCAGGCGAGTGAATTCGAGTAAAGAAACACCGCACAATTTTGTTGTTCGAACATTAGAAACTAAAAATGTAAATATATAATTGATGATGGAGCAGTTTGCAGAACATTACAAACTCAAGAGAGAGAAAGTCATTGCTTCTCTATTGTCATCTCTCTTCTCTCGCCCTCCTCTTCTCGCTCTGTCGCCATGATCGAACCCTCTCCTACACCAATCAAACCTCCATTCTCCGGCAATCCTCCTCCGCTGCCACCGCCTGCACCAATCTCATCTCCATGTCCGTGCAAGTCTCTGCCGAAGTGGGATCCTGCGCCGCCGCTTGCGGAGGACAAGCCATTCCCGCCATTACCACCTCCTCGGGCAGAAAAATTTCTGCTCGGGCAGAAAAATTCGCACCCGGGAGAAAAATTCGTGCCCGTGAGAAAAATTCGCGCTCGGGAGAAAAATTTGCGCCCGGGTTAAAAATGTACGCCTGGGCGAAAAAGTACGTTTGGCCGAAAAATACGATTGGCCGAAAAAATATCGCGCACAAGCAAAAAATGCGCGCCTTGGCGGAAAATGCGTGCCCAGGTGAAAAATGCACTCCCGACCGAAAAATGCGCTCTCATGCGAAATATTCACGCCCGAGCAAAAATATGTGTGTCCCGTCAAAAAATTCGTTCTTGGGCAAAAAATGCGCCCCCAGGCGAACAATCGAGTTGGCGTCAAGGTCTTTTTGAGAAAGTCATGGGCGCACTGGTAGGTGTGAGAATTGCGAATGAAAATCTCACTAGATCAGAATTGAGGGAGACATTTCCTTTATGACCAATTCCTATGGAAGTTGAAATGAATTCCAATTCCAATTTATTTTTATAGCCGTCGAACGCTGTAATTGGAAATGTTAATTGAATTCCAATTCCAACGCTCCAATTCCGACCTAACGAACGGACGGACCCTAAGGCCTCGTTCGTTTGCACCGTTTTCATTTACGGTTTTCGTTTTGCTTCAAAACTAAAAAATCAAGGATTTTCGTTTTGGGGCAAAACGAAAACTTATGTTCGTTTGCAACATGGTTTTCAAGTCCGTTTTAAGGCAAAACAAAAACGTTTGTTCTTTTGCATCATGATTTTTATTTGGAACAACTTGTTCCCCCCCACAAACCCTAACCACAAAAAAAACAAGCAGCAAGAACATCCAATGGCCGCTGTAGCAGATCGGAAAAGGAGCTGGCGAGAGAAATCTTCCATGTTTTTTGCTTCTTGCTGTTTGCTCCAAACACCGACAAGGAAGGTGCTTCCCGACCGGGGGAGATTTCGCTCCAAACACCGCTTTCTGCCGTTTTTTGCTTCTTCCTCTTTGCTCCAAACACCGACAAGGAAGGTGCTGCCCGACCTTGCAGAGCGAGCACATAGGAAGCCGCCGATCAGTCTCGCCGTTTCATTCCAAGCGAGCACATAGGTCGCGATGTCCGCCGGGGGAGATTTCGCCGATGATTCGCACCATCAGCGCGGTCGCCGTGTCCGCGCGGGGAAGAAGAAATTTCTTTTCCAAAACAGCGCAAAAACAGTCTTCGGGAGGTCTGTTTTGAGGGGACCTCTTTTATGAAGGAATGAAAACGCTCCGGTTTTGGTTCAAAACCAAAACAGCTCAAAACCGAGCCAAACGAACACCCGTTTTTCCTTTTCCAAAACTCAAGACCAAAACCAAGAGCCAAAACAGAGCAAACGAACGGGGCCTAAAGGTATTTAAGTTTGGGCAACATCAAAAATGCTCATTATTCAACGATATTTATGTCTGGGCAGCATCAATAATCCGGAGCGCAAAGTGTCAAAATGAGCATTTTTTGTGCTGTTCGGACCTAAATTCCCTTGAAATTTAGGCCCGGGGTGCAAAGTGTCAAAAATTAGTAATTGAGGGGTGAGTGCAAAGTAACAATTTTAAAGATTCGGGGGTGCCAAAACCCCACATATTTCGAGGATGCAAAGTGGAACCAAAGGGAAAGCAACCCTCAACCCGAAATATGACAAGTATATGAAGGGGTGCAGTGCAATCAAAGCTAGAAGAAATCAGTAACTCTAACTAGTCAAACATGCAGATAATAGGAAAAGCATTGATAGGATTTAGGGTTTAGGGTAACTTACGAGACAACTCGGCGACCTGCTGAGGCGTCAGCTTAGCAGAGAAGCCGCTGGCAGCATGTGTGTAGTGATAGATCAGCGCCTCCTTCGCGGCATCCTCGCTGCAAAGACGAGGAATGATTTTTAGTGCAGCAGAAAACCCTAAACCCTAAAACGGAAAAGAAGAGGGGAGGCCAAACCTTCCGACGACGGATGCTAGGGTGCGGATATGGAAAGCCTCGGGTTCCTCCCCCTGGGGGCGATCGACATAGACGATGTGGACGGCGGCATCGGCGCTGGAATCGGGGACGGAATCGCCGGCGGCCTTGTTCGATTCCTCCGCCATCAGGACAGAAATCGAGGAGATGAAGAGTAGAAACACGGTGACTAATAATAAGGAGACGACGCCGCTGCGCATCCACGAAGAAGCAGAGAATTGAAAATCCATACAGCCGTAATCTTGCCTGTTTGGGTATTTAGGGTTTAGGGTTGGTATTCACATAATAATAATAAGATCCAACACACCTAAAGCAGCCTGTAAACAGAGATTCAAAACAAAACTACAACGTGCAATGATTCACGAAACGACGTCCATTTGGCGGTCATTTATTCATTGCCGATCTAGCCGAAAAAACACAACCTAAAAACCCAACAAAACCCAAATACCAAAGTCTAAATTGTTCCCAAGACAACGGGATGAAAATACCCAAAATATACCCTAAGGACCAAACTCGACGAATCAGACCAAATCTGCGAAAATCAACAAGTCCTGGCCAATTCGGCAAGTATACTCCTCGAATCACAACGATACTCGACGAATTCTACAATACACGACGGGAATGAACTAGCGATACTCGACGAATCGTAATGTGATACTCGGCAAATTCTACAATATTCGGCAATAAGGATTTGACACTCAATGAATCGCCTAGCGATATACGTCGAAATTCTCTTAGCCTCACCGACCATTCATTGGTTCCTACACCTAAATCAAACTCGACGAACCTGCCCGATACTCGCCGAATAGGCTTACCGATACACAACGAATCACTAACGGCCTCCCGTGTCAATATTCGACAAAAATTCCTTAGGCGAGATTACTCGTACCCGACCGAAAATCTCTCTATCTTAGAGATTTTTTTTCTAAAGCTCATCCTACACAAAACCTACCCTCTAAGGGAGGAGGGAGAAAAAGGAAGAAAATAAACCAAGAATGGAAATGCAAGGGAAGAAATTCCACTTGTCTCGAAACTTCGGAAAAATGCCGCTCGCTCGCCCTGCAACAAGGATCGGCCGTGAAACGGCCCTAGCAACATTTCCTGAAACTTTTGGAGGGGAAGAACAATCAAAATCGCTAACCCTAACTCACAAAAATCGGACAAACGAGAAAAGCTTACCACAAATACGAAGATCTTGGCGAGAGCTTTCCGGATCGATGCTCAGGCGAGGATTTCGTCCACCGAAGCTCCCGAAATCACGGTCGGAAAGTCCGCAAAGGAGGAGTGTCGTCGTTCTCGCGATGCACTGGTTCGGCCGAAAAGTACGGGAGGAAGAAGGGGTTCGGTCTTTTCTTGAGGGATTCAGTGAAGCATCTCCACCTTCGGCTCTTCTCGCGGGAGCTCCACAGCTACTCGCGAGGGATTGGGAAGGGCCGAAATGGCGAGCGCTAAAAAACTGTAAAGGTAAAAAAGCTATCGGAAAACAGACGATCTGTGGCTCTCGCGTATATTGATCTGTCGTCTTTGATTGTTATTGATCGTGCGGTGGGAATAGTTTGATCTGTGGCCTCTGATTATAAATGATCGGTGGCCTTTGATTGTTATAGATGAGTGGTGGGTATTGTTGGCAGGAAGCAGCAAATTGGGGAGGGCATTTTGGGGAATATTAATGTTGTAAGTGTATATTCGGACGAATAACGGGCTTGGGGGCTTTGCGCATATTAAACCCTAGGTTTAACCATATATATACCTAGCTGGGGACAACGGAGAGAAAGGTTCCACTTAGACTTTCCTCCGGATGTTTCGAGCGCCTTATACATTCTCGAAACAGGTCCTTCTGGCGCTCGCTCGCGATTTCTAGGGTTCGCCTTCGTTCCCGATAGTTGCCGCCGTTCTCCTTTGCCTTTTCGCGACTGTTCTTCTTCGCCTCCTTCTCCCTTCGTTGACAGAGAACGAAGGAGTGAAGAACGACGTCGTCGCTCTATAAGCCGTCTACAAAGGGTTCGCCGCCGCGTTCGCTTTAGCGGAACAAAGGGTTTGCGGTTCTCTGCATCCAGTCGACGATCGCTCCTGGGCCTTTCGCGTCCACTTGAAGCCGCCTGCTTGGGCTCGCCGTCGCGTTCGCCGCCGCTGAACAAGTGCCGCCTGCTTGGGCTCGCCGTCGAGCTCGCTATTACGTCTTCCCCGTTGCGGATCCAGGGTTTTCGGTCGACGATCGCCCGTTCGACGATCGCTTCGCAATTCTTCGGTCGACGATCGCCCGTTCGACGATCGCTTAGCAGATCCCGTTCGACGTTCGTCCGTTCGACGATCTTTGGTCGACGTTCGACGATTCCCGGTCGACGTTCGACGATCGTTCCCCGATCGACGATCGCCCGTTCGACGATCGCCTAGCCGATCCCGGTCGACGTTCGACGATCCCTGGTCGACGATTGTTTTTTCCGTTCGACGTTCGTCTCTTCCTGATCGTCGATCGCCTTTTTCAGTCGACGATCGCCGTTCCAGTGGAGCCGATCCCCGGCTGCTGAGCTCGTGTAGCCGTCTCCCTTCCCCTCTCTCTTGTGTGCTGGGTTTTCTTGGATCCAGTTAGGGCTTGCAAGCAAGTCAAGATGAGGAACTCCAGCTTGTCCTCTCCAGTACCCATGAACAAATTTGAGAAGTTCACTGCCACAGAGTTCAATGATTGGAAGTTGAACACCCAGTTCGTGATGAAATACCTGAACGTTTTCTACACCATCAAGTCTACTCGTGCTGACGTTGCTTGGACTGAAGATGAGGCGCATTGGGTCGAAGATGAGGACTTCTGCAGGGATTACCTGCTGAACTGCCTATCCTCCAGCCTGGCCAAGAACTACATCAAGATGCAGTCTGCTAAGGAGATCTGGGAAGCACTGGAGGAGTACTTCAAGCAGGAGGAGGACCTCTCCAAGGCTCATCTGGTGGACAAGTTCCACTCCTTCAGCTTCGACGAGGAGAAAGACATTCTCCCTCAGGTATCCGAATTTGAAAATTTGATTGATTCTCTGCATAGTGAGTCTATTAGTCTGCCAGATAGTTTTGTTGCGGGCACAATTGTGTATAAGTTGTCATCCTCATGGTATAATTTCAAAACGGAGATGTACCGCAAGAAGGTGCAGGTTGGTCTGAACGACCTCAAGCGTTTCATACGCATTGAGGATGAGAACAGGACGAAGCACGCCTTGGAAGCTGTTGGCAAGCAGAAAGCTGCTGCCAACATGATTTCAAGCTCTAAGCGTGCTCCTCCCCCTCACAAGACCAAACCGTCTCATAGTAGCCCTCAGGTTGCAGGACCGAGTAGACCCTCTAAGAAATTTAAGGGTAAATGTTTTAACTGTAACAAGTGGGGACACTGTGCATCTGACTGCAAGTTACCGAGGAAGGAAAGAACTAAGGCACCACAAGAGGGCAACCAGGCCCATCTGGTTAGTCAAGCTGAGCCATCCGACTTTGTTGCCATGGTCGGACACGAGCAAGCCAGCACAGAGTGGTTCCTAGATTCTGGGGCAACGTGTCATGTTTGCAACAATGTTAATCTCTTGACAGGGCTGAAGAATGCAAAGGAATCAGTGACTGTAGCAGATGGAGGAACAGCTGACGTATTGAAGGTGGGGAACGCAACTCTGTTGCTCTCCTCAGGTAAGTCTTTACTTTTAAAGAACGTAAAATTTATTCCTTCTTTATCTGTTAACTTAGTGTCTATTAGTTTGTTGTGTGATGCTGGTATGTCAGTTACCTTTTGTAGCGGTAGAGTGACTCTGTCAGTTAACTCTCACTACTTTGGATGTGCTTACGTCCAAAATAGGATGTACCGTCTGAGTCTAGCAAATGAGGTAGTGCAACTAGTTCAATTGAATTTAGTTAGCCCTAGGACTCTACATGAGAGACTAGGACACGTAAACTACAGGAAAATGTTCCAAGTCGCTAGAACTCACAAGATCACATTAGACACTAAGTCTCCTCTTGGGAAATGTGAAGTGTGTGCTCAGACTAAGATCACTAGGAAACCTTTTGGCACGGTTACTAGGAGCACAACACCTCTTGAGCTTATACATTCCGATCTTTGTGACTTTAAGAGTTTTGTCACTAGAGGTGGAAGGAAGTATATGATCACGTTCATAGATGACTGCACAAGGTTTTGTCATATTTCGTTGCTTAAAACTAAAGACGAAGCGTTTGAAAAATTTTGTCTTTTCAAAACCAGGGTAGAAAACCAATTAAGCATGAAAATAAAGAGATTTAGGAGTGATCGAGGAGGAGAATACATGTCCAGTGAGTTCAGATGCTTCCTTGCTTCACAGGGCATCATCGCAGAAACCACTGCTCCTTACTCCCCTCAATCTAACGGCATAGCCGAGCGCAAAAATAGAACGTTAACAGAGATGTTGAACTCTATGCTGCTCACTGCAGGCATGCCTTCCGCTTATTGGGGAGAAGCAGTCTTGACTGCGAATCACATTTTGAATAAAGTTCCTCATGCTAAGTTAGAGGTTACACCCTACGAGCTTTGGTTTAAGCGACCCCCGTCTTTAACTAGACTTAAGACCTGGGGCTGTTTAGCCTATGTCAGGGTTCCTGACCCTAGACGGTCTAAGGTTGGACCTAGGACCAATACATGTGTCTACTTAGGTTGTGCTGAAGATAGTGCTGCAGATAGATTCTTAGACCTGTCTAATAATATCATAATAGAATCTAGGGATGCAGTGTTCTTCGAGGATAAGTTCCTCAAAGACAAGAACCTAACAATCTCAGGTATGCAAGCAACTATTACTGAGGAAGATCCTGAATCAGTACCGAGCACCTCCTATTCTGTTCCGGTAGATAACTCTGGCCTAGAGTCTAGGAGGACTTCAGTGAGAGAGAGAACCCCCAGAACCTTCGGTAGTGATTTTGTCACTTACCACGTTGAGGATGATCCATCTACCTTTAAGGAAGCGATGAGATCAAGGGATTCCCTACTCTGGAAAGAAGCTATTGAGGATGAGATGAACTCTCTCCTTCAGAACGACACCTGGACGTTAGTTGATAAGCCAACAGGGGCTAAAACTGTAGGGTGCAAGTGGGTTCTGAAAAGGAAACTAAATCCCGATGGTAGCGTAGCTCAGTATAAAGCACGCCTGGTGGCTAAAGGTTTCACACAAGTAAGCGGAGTAGACTACTTTGATGTATACTCACCCGTGTGTCACTTAGCAACCATTAGGGTTCTTCTTGCTATTTCGGCCATTGAGAACTTTGTTGTTCATCAAATGGATGTTAAGACTGCGTTCTTGAACGGAGATCTGACCGAAGAGATCTACATGAGTCAACCTGAAGGTTTCATTATACACGGTCACGAAAACAAGGTCTGTAAGCTTTTAAAATCGCTATACGGATTAAAACAAGCACCAAAATTATGGCATGAGAAGTTTGACTATACTGTAAAGAACATGGGATTCATGTCGAGTCTCTCGGACAAATGTCTTTACATACGTCATAGATCAGACAACGTCGCCATAATATGCTTGTACGTGGATGATATGCTGATTCTTGGTTCTGATCAATCCGTGGTGAATGACGTTAAGTCGGAACTAATGCAGACGTTTAGCATTAAAGACCTCGGTGTAGTTGACACTATACTAGGTATGCAAGTGAGTTTTGGGAAACATGGCATTTCCCTAAGTCAAAGCCACTACATCCAGTCCATGTTGGACACGTGGGGATACAGTGAACGTAAAGCGGCTGAGACACCATACGATTATTCTAACCGCTTAAAGCCCAATGATGGTGCTGCGGTTCGACAGTTAGATTATTCTAAACTGCTTGGTAGCCTCATGTACGCTATGGTCTGTACAAGACCTGACATAGCCTTTACGGTCGGCATGTTAAGTAGGTTCACTAGCAATCCTAGTCAAGAACATTGGGATGCCCTCGATAGGCTGATGCGATACTTAAAGCACACCCGACAGTATGCTTTATGTTATAATGGTCATCCTCCAGTTCTGGAAGGATATTCTGATGCATCATGGTGCTCAGAAGTAAACGACAGCAAGTCCACTAGTGGATTCCTCTTCACACTAGGAGGAGCAGCTGTAGCCTGGAAGTCCAAGAGACAGTCGTGCATTGCACTCTCATCTATGGAATCTGAACTCTATGCTCTAGCTTCAGCTGGTGAAGAGGCAGAGTGGATAAGAGATTTGGTGATGGACATTCCACTGTCGAGCCTGAAACTGAGTTCTGTTGCAGTTTACTGCGACAATCAGGCTACTAAAACGATTGCTACGAACACGTTGTTCAATAGCAAAAGAAGGCAACTACGGATGAAACAAGCCTGGTTGACCTCCCTTACGACTCAAGGGATTGTGAACCTCGTTGATGTGAGGTCAAAAGATAATGCTGCAGACGCCCTTACTAAAGGATTAAATAGAGCTCTCACAATCAAAACATCGGGGGAAATGGGATTAAAGTTCATAGAAATATGAAACTTTCCTCCAACGTTTATGTTTTGATACGTACGAGCCTATAGCTGTCAACATTCAAGCATCTAAATAGTAACAGACTGAAAACCCCAAATAATTTCTTGATGAAAACCCAAGATGGTTGGATGCTGGTTATTCCACACTTGATAACCTAACGTCCTCCCATTGTAAGTTGATTCAAGAGTTATTCAACTGGGAATTGAAAGTCGTTGTAAATGTTAACCTAAACATTATTGGTCACAACACATTATTCCACATTTGATAATGTTGCACGTGATGTGTGCCCACATGTGTTGGTGAGGCACATAGTGATTCGTAATGAGTAAGGTAACATGACTAGTCCTAGTTAGACTGGATGAGATGCTGACAGAGTTACTTCACCGTTGCTAGAAGTGCTAAGCTCATTTAGTAAGAGCTAGTTTACTTTAAATGTTACTGCATATGTTTATGAATTCATAGAGTCTGACTCATGAAATTCCTTGCAGGCTACGATGGAGATTATGGAGGAGCTGTAGACTTGGACATAGATGGTGATGATCTACTAGATGAGTAGAATTATCAAACGTTTAATTCATGTCATTGTTTTGTAATAATTATTCAGACTATGGTTTTTGGACAGCATCTGTGTGGTGGTTTGTCGTTGAGGCAAAACCTTATTTTCTTTTGTTTTATTAGTATGATCTGTCCTGATTGTTTTTGCTTAGTTTGGATTATTATTTTGTCTACACTCCAGCACCCCGAAACGTCACCGTTATTTGTCACGAATATAGGAGGAGATTGTAAGTGTATATTCGAACGAATAACGGGCTTGGGGGCTTTGCGCATATTAAACCCTAGGTTTAACCATATATATACCTAGCTGGGGACAACGGAGAGTAAGGTTCCACTTAGACTTTCCTCCGGATGTTTCGAGCGCCTTCTACAAATGTTACACCCACACCTAAGGGTATTTTGGGTAACTTGAATGTTACCCAAGACTTCAAAACTCCTTACTTATAGTATAAAGATAATAATGACAAAGCCAAATGTAACAACTCACTAAATTTATCATTATTATTACTATTATTTAAATTTTACTTTTTTAACGGTTACTTAACATAAAAAAGTATTTTCAATGGTGAGGATATTATCTTATTTAGGGAAAAAAATGGTGTGTTTCTCTCACCTAAGATCACGATGCTCGCGTGCATGCATCAAACTGTTGGTTCCTGCAAAAACAATATGATTGATCGAAATACTGTCGTATTTAACAATACAACAGTATTCCTTGAAAACAACTTTATTGTAAGATAGCGTATCATACGATTGTATTTAATCTCACGTCAAAAACTAGGTGGGAGAAACACACATAAATTTTAATCTACATTTTTAGGCCCAGTTTGGGTGGGCGGATGTGCGATGATCACGCGGATGGCACCGCCCGGCCGCGGGTTCTGCGCGGGGCCATGACCGGGCAGACACGCGCGTTAAAAATCATGAAAAAAATTGCGGATTTCATATGTGCACTGGGTCACGGTCCCGTGGCGGGGATGAAATCCGCGCCACCCGACCAGTATGCCAAACGAGGCAAGGAAGACAAGGGCCTCTCTAGCATTCCTAAGCTTCCCTGAAGAGATTTTCACCATTAGCCAAAGTCGA